>CABFVX010000027.1:74986-87023 GCA_902151425.1 Timema shepardi
CCCCCCCCCCCCCCCAAGGCCAACATTCCATGGCTTGATACCACAATCGAACTATACCGAGAGGTTGTCATCTGTTCAGCACGAGTCCTCTGGCCATTAATATCATCTCAGTTTTCTTTAGACTGGAGCTGCTACTTATTTATTAAGTAGCTCCTCATTTGTCCTCTCGAGGATGAGTTGACTACTACAGATCTATCATTTTATAACAATTATGGAAGCACCGGGGATAGAACTTGGTACTTATGGATCTGTCGCCAGGAACTCTTACCAATAGACCAAAGATACCTTTTATTTTCTAAAACAATGGTTGGACATAATATGTGCTTTACTTATGCCCGTCTTTTTATAAAAATTAATGCTCAGCAAATTAATAATTTGTCTTGTGTTTAATTTAATTGTACAATAATGTAAAGTCATTGATAGTGAAGGAAGCCAACCTGAAAGGATAGTTAGGTTAGGCCAAGATGGAAACAAACACACTTCTCTCTTCATGTATTCTTATGCTTTTACACATGTGTAAGAAGAAATAAAGTGGGAAGTGTGTTTGTTCCAATCGAGACTTAGCTTAACTATCCTTTCAGGTTGGTTTCCTTACTATTACTGACTATCACTATTGTAGTGTTTCTACACTGTCTTATACATTTCCAAGCCATCAGGTAATAATTCATTTTATTATAATTAGTTTAGTTGTTTTAAATAATAAATAATGGTTAGTCTTGACCAAAAATGCTTCCCTTAGGTGTAAAACTTGATTTATATTATGAATAAACCATACATCAGCTAATTTTATTGCGTTAGTAATATCGTAAAAACCCTGTTGTTTATTTGTTTTCATAAACCGAGTAACATTTTTGGTTTGGGTAAGGTGAATGTTATATTTGTAGCGACGATTCTTCACCGCACATCGACATCTAACTGCAGTTTGATGTTGACGGAAGCAAACTGTGCCACAAGGTACCTGAAGATGTAAGGTAACTCAATCTCCACCACTTCACCCTTGTCTTCACACAATCGACACACGCACAGCCCAGGTTGGGTCTTGTCCTGCTTGCTAGGGAGTTGGAGAGGACTCAAAAGGTTGCCACACGAGCGGCAAATCAGGGCCTGGAGACAAGGATTCATTGAAGAACAGAAAAATTAATGGTTCTTTATTTCTCTGATCAAAATATGGTGAGAATGAATCGGTTTAAGGGAGTCAACATTTTTTATTCAAAACAAAGTGGGATCAAATTTGTGAAAGATTACTGAAGAAATAACACTTGCAGAGTTAAGAAAATGTACAAAACTAGCAAATCTTAGAAGGGTTTTTTTTGCACCGTGTCTTGCTACTCGTTCGGGTTATACATGTATGTACTAATAACGCTTATGGTTATATTTGTAAGAAGTGTATCCACATTTGTGGGGGGTGAGTTAAAAGCCATTTTGGAAAAACCATCATAAGTATACCTGACCGAGATTCGGATCTCGATCTCCCTGTTATCGGCAGTATAATCTTCTGCGAGAGTAGCGCTTTAGACAATCCAATATAATTATTATGCTCTTAGTAATAATACCATTATCAATAAGTCAATCAATCTTGTGATTGGTTTACTACAGCTCTCCACTGTTGTCTATTATGGGCCCTTTTTTACATCTCTGTACTTTCTTCTGCCTACCAACATCATCCGCTATCAGATTCATGTACTCCTTCCTGTCTTGTTCTAACCTCCCGAGTCTCTCCCTTCCAAATCTATCAATAACCTCAACAAACTGTGTTAACTCTTATTTGCTATATAACTTTAAAAATTTCCTTTCTTCAATTACTTTTGTTAGCACTTCTTATTAATAAAAAGTATTTTCAAACAATTCTAATAATCTTTCCAGACAATGTTTGCAATAAAGAACAATTTTCTGCTATCTGTAACCTCAACTTCCACCACGGATAGACTCTACACAACAGCTTAGAATAGCAATAATTTACCATAAATTGAGTATTTTAGCTATCAATATTATTAGCGATGAAGTTTTGTAATTGTAGAAGCTGGATTTTTTTTTTTTCAAAGCAAAGTTGAAGCTTATATTTGTCTTTGAGCTAACCTGTAGGTTATGGATTTTGCCGTATTGATTATTATATTATTACCCGCCTCAGTGGCATAGTTAGCTAATGCGCTAGTTTTGTGTCGAGCCAAACTGCCGAGGACGAGGCTCAATCCTGCTTAAGTTTACTGAGGGTGATTTTTTCTAAATGGTTTTCCACTCTTCCTCCATACAAATGTTTATACACTTCCTTTAAATTAAACCTTCATAATCACCAACATATTAGTGTAATTAGGACATATACTTATAATTCGAATGAAGAGTAAGCCACGGCACTAAAACAAAGTGTTTTGCTTTAGACCTGCAGATTTTGTGGCATGTGTGTACATCTTGTCTTTCTAGCCTCATTTTATTTTTAATAAAGCTATAAGTGAACATTTGTTATAAATTTATCTGACTATATAAGCTTCAGTCTAAATATTCCACTTACCGTGCTTTTGTCTGAGCAATGGAAGAGCCTGTCTTGTAACAAGAACGCTGCCCCATGAGCCAGAAGCGCGTCTCGCTCCATCTCACCGAACCTGACTCCACCCCCCCTTCGTCGACCCTTCACTGGTTGATGGGTCAACACATCGATAGGACCAGTACTTCGAACCTAAATAAAAATAAATTTTATTCTTTTCTTATTTTATATATGTATACACACATTTTTTTTTAGAACCGTAAGGATAATCAAGTCTCGTAGAGTACAGTGGACAGGACTTGTAGGGTGAATGAGAGAATTTAGAACTGTGATCAGGGTATTGACCGGCAAACCCAATGGGAAGAGACCATTGGAAAGACCTAGACGCAGATGGGAGGATAACATTAGAATGGACCTATATAATAAAGGAAATTGATAAAACTAAAGAAAAGGGAAAAATCAACTACTAAGAATAAATTTGATGAAGAAAGCCCATCTAGGGAAAGAGGAAAAATGTGGGAAGAGTCCAATGCACAAAGGTGACATCTTCTTCCTTTCTTCTGTCTTTTATAGTAGAGGTAGTCACACACACATTTTAACACAAATAAAATAATATTTCGGCATTGTTGCCTTTATCAAACACAAAGAAGAAGAAAGTACAAATAACACAAACAATGGATTACTCCATTTTGAATTTTAAAAATGTATATATATTCTCTAAGCTAAATCAAAGTTTGAATATATTTTGTTATTCGTTTTATAATTTAAAATGTATATTGTGATTATTTATAGATAACTTTATGAACTAAAATTACTTGAATTTTTTTTACTGCACAATTGTTTGTAATATCTCATTTTAACATTATAAATTATTTGTAATGTATACATTATATTTGGAAGAAGGTACAGGAAAGGTGGATAGAAACATATAAAAGGGGGACAAACACAATATGGCCTTTACAATGAAAAGAAGAACACAGTTCACACTTTACACTGCTGCCAACAGACAAAGAGGTAATGGTTTCCTCTTAAAGAAAATTGATCGTCACCGCCCAATCCCCCGNAGGAACATGTAAAAAGTATAACATAAAGGACAAACACAGGAAAAGGACATTGGATGCGAATATATAATGATATAACTCTATAAGGAAAACCTCTTTTTGCTTTATGAGGTAAATGTATTATATTTGGAAAAAGGTATAGGAAAGGAAAGGTGGATAGAAACATATAATGTATACAACCATTCAAAATGGGATTAAATGACCAAAAATTGACTGTTTAACTCTCAATATTTTTATTGGCAAAGAGTTGCAATTGTCAAAGCCAGCATTTTTTTTGTGCAAAATCAAGCTCGAAGCTAACATTTGTTTTGAAACCAAGTCAAATTTGTACTATCGCACAGCCTTATTTTATGTTTTCATTATTCTATTAAAAGTTAAAAAAAACCTTTTTTGTTCACACCTTCAACCATGTTTTATAACCAACCTGCCACTTATCTGATACCATATGCCTAAGTCGTTGGTAGTGAACCACACCGAAAAAGATGGCTGCTTCCATTTCACAGCCTTGAATACCGCTATACATCTTTTCTGTACCATAATAATTATAGCCGCCTGTGGAAAAAAAAACAGTGGCACTAAATTTAAATAAAACATTTTTTTTTAAATCATTAAATATATTATAAATATGATATAATTGTAAAAAAAATCATAATTTCATTTTAAAATACTAACACATATTTACAAACACTTTATTATATCTATGTCACAAAGCATTTTCTTCCAGAGGTGTGGCGTCAAAATATTAATGTGTTTGTAAATATGTTTTTTTTTATTTGTACATCATTTTCTATAATTCACTCATTTATTGGTAACATGCATAATCATCATCATCAACGGTGTCCAGCCTGTGGCCGTGTCAGGTCAGTAAAATGCCCCCATCTCTCTGTCCTTCCAACATTCTTCTCCCCTTACTTGCACACTTGTTTTTATTTGTTCCTCCCATCCTTTTCTTGTATACTTCGTCTCCTTGTGAAGGACACTTTTTAATGTCAAAGTGAATTCAAACCAGATCAATCAAATATTCTTGAAGCTAAAATGAAGTTTTAATATCTTTTGCTAAATTTTAGGTAAGGTTTTATACCTGAATAAATATTATATTGTGCTTTTTTATATAACTTTATGCATAAAAATCACTTGTGTTATTATTTCAGCCAGTGATTCAATCAATTCAGATTATTTTTATATAAATATTAGTTTGTAGTGCATATAATAGCTCAGAATGGCACTAATCGAACATAAATTGAGTATTTTAGCTGTCAATATTTTTATTGGCGAGGCTTAAAAGTCGTTTTTTTTAAGCTTTGCATACCCTTACAGTAAATACTTTACATTACTACCACCGGACAAAAAGTAATAGCTGCCCTGCAAATAAAATCAATCATAATCCTTTGACCTAGGTTTAATTCGAAGGAGTGTGAACTATGTGAAGCAGCTTAATAATTGAGGGAACCAACAGCTCGAAATTAAATAGGGATGTGCCAATCTTTAAAAACTTTGATTTATCTTTAATATTCGTCAGCTTCAACTTTGATTCAAAGGTAAAGTTCCGGATTCAACAATTGCAAAGCTTCGCCAATCAAAATATTTCAAGTTAAAATAGACATTTGCGTTCAAATTTTGTCGTCATCACAAATTAATGTACATGTGACCAAAGTTATAAATAAATAAATTACATTTTGTGATAATAAATTAATTTATCAGCTTAAGTTGATTTTGTTAAACATGTCTGCAATTTAATATATTGTAAGAGATATTTAATACCTAAAATTACAACATGTTATATTCTTTATCTACATTAAACTTTTTTTTTAATATTCAAACTTAGATTCAGCTTCACGAATATTTCACAATATTCAATTTGACTTTACTTCGAATTTAAAAAGTTGATTTCACACATCCCTAAAATTAAATGTAATCACTGAGGTTTTCAGTTGGCAATTTAATTGCGACTTTAACTACACACTCACCTGCTTCAAGCATCTTCCCAAAGTATTCGGCAGCCGTATCCTTCTCAGAAAACTTAAAGGGAGTTGCATCATGCACGAGTCCGTGAACAGCGGCCGACTTTCCAGCCATAACCTCAATTATCATCGCTTGAAGAGAGAATAAACACAATCTCTTACTATTTACATCTAAGGTCACGGAAAAATAATTTACGGGAAATGAATTATAAAGGATATTTAAACCATTTTTCCGCAGAACTGACTAAAGTTGTGGCAACAAAATTTACTTGAATTATGGTCACAATGGTGATGATTTAATTGCTTAAAAAATAAATGTTAGGTGAAAAATATACAAAATATATTGAGATTAATATTAGATCCAAATGTTGTGCTTTTCACATCCATAATTCAAATTTATGTTGAAAAATGACACCTGGACAGGGGTATATTTTCTTTTATTCTTACTATTTACACATTTAAAACATTGGAGTATTAATGGTTTAATCCAAAGAGATGGATTGGCAAAAAATACACCCACATTAGCGTGAATTTAGGATGGGAAAAAAACAGTAATTATGTCTCCAGTTCATCCTACTGAAACTAAAACCTCTTTCTCCCTGACAATTAAAATATGATGTATGTCGAATGTCCTAGACACTTCAAAATGCTGTATATATAGAGATTTATCAATAAAATTTGACCTGCTAGGTAGCCGCATGCTCTGTGGCATCACTCTCTCTTGTTAGACTTGACCGCCAATGACGAGGAGATCAGGATTAAAATTCTGGTCGGGGGTAAAGAGGGTGGTTTTCCACAATACCTCCACACAAATGTGGATACACTTTCTCTAAACGCAACCTTTCTCATCCCTAGCCCAGCCATTAGTGTAATTAGTACATATGTGTATAACCTGAATAGGTTGTAAGACATAGTGCAAAAAAACAAAAATATTTGTGTTTGGATTTGATAAATTTAGTTCAAAGCATGAATCTGGAAGTAAAACTTTTCAATAACCCAACTTTATACATATAAACACATAATTATGTAATTTTCAGATTACATCAGTCCCCTTCTCCAGCTCCAGAGAGTAAAAAACAGAATGAACTATGGCAGCATTTTTAAGCGCTTGATTCATGGTCACTTAGATTTTGTTGTTGCCTGTTTCTTGATTCAAATAATGGTTTAGGCTTGGATTCTGCAGTCGTTTGTCCAGACTTGTGTTTTTACTCTTGTTAGATGGAAATCACCGACTGGTGTGAGTAGACCAGTTTGGAGGAAGAGAAGGTTATCTAGGGTTGAGATCGCCTGAATTTGGTAATACAGTAGACTCTCGATTTACCGGGGACAGATCAACCGGTTTGCGGCTTAACCAGCTTAACCAACCGTGGCTATATTTAAATATGTCACAAACAATATACCATCGTCTGAATGCATTCTACTGTTTTTGTCAGCCAATGCACAAGCACGGCAATCTCTCAGAGAGGTAGATAGAAAGATAAATAGTACTGTGTGCTCAAGGTCGTACAGAGTAGAGGAAGGAGAGGCAGAGCTTGGGTGATAAAGCTAGTCAGTTTACATTGCTGTCCGATAGAACGAAACCTAGATCAGGGGATTGGGGGGTGGCAATGGATTTTCTTTAAGAGGCAGCCATTAGCTCTCGGTCCAGTGGCAGCAATGTAAAGTGTGAACTGTGTTGTTCTTTTCACTGTAAAAACCATTAAGTTGTGTTGGTCCCTTTTTATATGTTTCTGTCCATCTTGTCTGTATCTTCTTCCAAAAAATATATATTAAAAATCACTAAAAGGGAAATAGAACTTGCAAAGAACGAAAACTTTATCGTATTTCTTTGATTCCACGATACACATTTTTCCCCTTCGAACGTCTCTAAAAACGGGATGCTTCTTTGAATCACAATTTTTTCGACCAATACTCTTGAAGGCTCAGAAGATCATATACTATGGGATAGTGAAGATAAAGATGCCTCAGAAGAATCAGAGTGATAATGATTCAGAAGGCTGTTAGAATAACATACCGGTAACTACCGATAAAAAAAAATACTAATGTTGGTAGTAAATTTAATTCTATGGTAAAAATATTTCTTATAAATAGAGTCATTTAGCTTTTATTTATTTTCTAAGAATCAAAGCTTCAGGGTGGCTACAAAACATATTTTACAAAATTCCCTGACTTTTCCAGGTTTTCCAGGCTACATTTTTAAATTTTCCCTGACTACGTTTTTCCAGTTTTAATGGTGGATGATGACTTTTTTTCTTTATTATTGATCTCATATTTAAAAAAATGTATCCACTAAACATAAATGGTTTTATCAGTTATTTAAAAAATTAATATGTTATTTTATTTAGGTATTATTAACTTTTATTTCAGTGTTTAGTTGCGAACATTAATTATATTTTTTAGACATATTTTTTATTCCCTGACTTTTCCTTATTTTTAGTTAAATTCCCTGACATTTCCCTGTTTTCCCTGTCATCCAAAAATTCCCTGACTTTTCCAGGTTTTCCCTGTTTTCCCTGTCTGTAGCCACCATGAGCTTTTTTTCTGTTGGTGGTACTGACAAATTAAGGTGCGTCTTACAGTCGATGGTATCTTGGAATCGAAGAAATACGATATGTTGGAACCCCACACTATACAACTAAGTTGAAATTTATTCTATTATACCTATAGTCATTCGAGAAGGGAAACCATGAGGGTTGAATATGATATCTGGGAACAAGCCAGTCTCGCTGTAAGGGAGATCTTCAAGAGGCCACATTTGACTGCATATTCCTTTCTGCCCCGCTCGACTCGCAAACTTGTCTCCGACTGAGGGATTACGCTGTAAATCACAAATATAAGTACTGTCATTTAGTTTGCATACCATATTTGAGCTCATTTATAGAGAAAAAAAAATCTTATATAATTTTATAATCTTTTCTTATTTTGAAGTATATTTTCATACAGAGTGAAGAAAGTACACAAATGCGGGATAGAAACATTTAAAAGGAACAAACCCAATATGGCTTTTACAAATTAACGAAGAACATAGTTCACACTTTAAATTGCTAACATTGGACAAAGAGGTAATTGGTGTTTCTTTAAGAAAAAAAGACCTTGACCTTGGTTTTATCCGATTGAAACTCATTAGGAAGAAGTGTGAAAATCGCAACGCCAAATTCCTAAAAGAGGAAACCACAAAAACACAAAATGATTTATTTACTGTCCTTTGTAATTTATGTTATCCATTACGTTAACATAATCCAACCATACTCAACCAATTTTCTTCTTCTCCCTCTTTTAGGAAATCGTGTCAAGTGTTTCACACTCCTTGATGATTTCTGATAGAATAAAACCTAATTTGAGGGAATGGACGGTAATGATAAATTTTCTTCAATAAATTTGGATATAGATAGATACTATATCCAGTGGCAGCAGTGTAATGTGTGAACCCAGTTCTTCTTTTTCATTGTAAAAACTATTTTGTGTTTATTCCTATCCCTATTCCCGGTACTTTCTTTGGGAGTTTTAAAACAAAGCTTGTATCCAACAAATTATTTTATCAGTTCTTTAAACTAAGCCACATCATCATGAACAGCTTCCGACCACTGGCTGGATCTGTTTGGAAGACAAGCCTCTCCAACATATCCTTTCTTCCCACCATCTCTCTCCCTCTCCCTTGGCCCAGTCCTCTTCTCTCTCCTCCACACTCTTTTCAACCCTCCATCCGTTGATCTTCCTCTCGGCCTCCTACCTCTCCCACTTTAATATCCAACATCTTCTTTCCCTTTGGTACCGTCTCCTCCATTCTCATCACATGACTTTATCACTTTAGTCGTACCTTCTCTATCTTGTCCTGCACTGTCTTCTCCTTTAATATTCTTCTCACCCACTCATTTCTAATCCTTTGTCACTCCTTATAGTATGTCACAGAAATTTAATTTCACAGGTTTGAATTATGCTTCCATCTTGTTCCTTCATTTCTCATGTTTCCGCTAGGTGTGTCATTATTGATACATAGTACGTCTTGTAGATCACGTATTTACAATTTTTCAACACACTCATGGTCCAAATTAGACTTATCGCACTTCTAAACAAAAAAAAAAAAATTCTGCTTGCTATCCTCTCTCAATGATTTTTCTTCTGTTTCTTCCACTTTCCTCCATCACACTCACCAAGTATTTATTTATTTTTATTATCTTCAACTGTTCCTCTTATCTCCTACTGTTACACCAGCAATACACCTGTCTCTCTTTCTTGTCGTAATCACCACCTCAGCCTTACTTACATTAAACCTCATTCCATACCACTCCATTCCAAGAATCCCTGGAATTCTTTCTAACATTGGTCCATACCATCAGGTCATCTCCAAACACCGTTGCTTTCATACTGCCCTATCCAAACCATTTCTGCTACTTGTAAGCCTGTGCGAATCCATTACTTTCCATTTCGAGTCGAATCCGAATCTTGGCAAACCAGATCGAATCGATTCCGAATTGAATATCATGCTCAGAATTATTTCGAATCGAATATCATACTAAAAATTACATTTTGAATCATATCCGAATCGAATATTTTATTTCGAAAGTGTTTCAAATCCAAATCAAATAACATATCCTAAAGAGTCTTTGAAAATACTTTAAACTTAATCATGAATTAAACAAGTGAACAAAACCTCATGACTAACTTATGAAAGGTTATAAACGAAATAAATTACTATTTTTTTTATAATGGTTTGCTCTATAAGACCATATAAAGTTGAAATTATTCTTACGTATAAAAAGATTCAAATTTTGAACTAAAACTGTCTAATCTGAATCTGAAATTTACTTAGATACGACATTTCGAATCCACCACAAATCTCTCTAATAATAAGACTTGAAAGCTTAAATCGAACCTGAATCTTAGCAAGATTTGAATTTAGATTTGAAATTTTCAAGGTTCGCAAAGGCTTAACCACTTGTAATGATACAGTTTTGGGCCCTTCTAATTTATTTGAAAAGTTATGGATGAAGTATATTTTTCTTTTAAGAACCGTGTGCACCTTTTACCCAATAGGAAGCTAGCCTGGACAACATCAGACTGCCAAGAACGTTCCTATTGGTTAGTTTTAGCACTAGAAACAAGGGGTCCAAGAAGTAAGGGGTAGGTCATATTTAAGGGGCTGAAGCAGCTTCTGTGTAACTCGAACGCATTCTCTGGCTCTCTGCATCAGTTGGTTATAACGAGTAAGAACAATGTCACTCTAATGTTAAATTTAAAATATTAAAAGTGTGATTAATTAAATAAATTGTATATAAACATTGAAATTTACTAATTTCAACAATTATATGTATAAAAAAAAGAAGTAAATCCTATAATGTGCCAGGCATATCATCGGATCATCACATAGCCATGGGATAGCAAGTGTGCAGCAGTAAGACAACTGGTATCTCGACCTTGAGGTGTGTGAACGTAAAAACGGTATCAACATGATATACTTCCTTCATTATTTCGTTCATCACTATAATGTACAGTAGGGATGAGAGCACACTTCCTTGTTTCAAGCAATTCCTCACCGCAAACCCCTTTGTCTTCTCCCCACCCACTTTCATTCAGCTTACACTCCTTTTTGTACATATTCCTCACTCTGCTTATCAACTCGTCTCTTGCTCTTTTCTTGTTAAGTGCTTCTCGTACTCTACATCGGCACACACTTATTTTATCGACATCCAAAATATACATCTCAAACGAAAATTCAAGCAATGTTTAGTAGTGAGAGAGTTGTCCAAGTTAGTACTCACAGTGACCCTGAGTTGAATGATGGCTCTCTTGGGTACTCCTGCGACAACAGACCCGCACAACTTAACACTGTCGACGTAAACTGTCTCTTTACCTTTCCACTTGGATACAACAAATTTGGCTTCATCAGCGTGATAAAACCTGTGAAAACAAAAAGTATGTTGCTTCAGCGGTTAGTACAGATTTAATTATGGGATCAAAACAACAACCTAATTTCCTACTGTTACCTTACCACTTAATAAATTTTGATTCACATTTGAAAAAAAATAAGTATAGAGTTGAGGGTAATCCCGTGTGAATCCAATATTTTCAATTCCAATTTCATGATTACTAAATTCATGGCAATTTGGAAGAAGGTACCTTCTCCCAAACATAGAAAAATACCTCAAAAGGCAAAAAGAGGTTTTCATAAAAGAGATGATTTTATGAGCTGGCCTACTAATTGAACAAGATGTATGTTGGTGACTCTCCAATAAAACATAACTTATGATATAAATGAAGTCACCTTTATAATAAAGTTTAATAGTATTTTTTGTGCGTAAGTTTTCGTTTTGAACTGTTCTTTACTAACATTAAAAATTTAAGTTAAAGTAATATAAAGTTAACGGATTCTAATGACACTTTGTACTTTGGTAGAGTATGTCCTGGAATAACAAATAAGACCATTCCCAACCTTTGATTTTAAATAATAATAAATATGTGATTTTTAGCTATGTAGTTCCAAAAAAATATTATTTCATTTATCTTACTAATTATGAAGGTAAACATTAAAAAATATA
>CABFVX010000027.1:87116-120259 GCA_902151425.1 Timema shepardi
GGGGGGGGGAGCTTGATTTATGACCAAAACAGTTTAGTTGAAAATTAAAAGATATTATTATCAATTATTGCGGGCGAAGCCGTGACGGATAAAAGCTAGTATATAATATATATATATATATATATATATAGTAATAATCATAAATGTGCTGGTAGAAAGGACAAGAATTCACCTTAGGTTGAGACTGTTTTCAAAATATAATATATTAAATTATGCAAATCACACAAACTCACGAATAGAAGGGATCCCCCTGATTCAATATGGCACCAACATGAGGCAGTCCATCTAAATCCAACCTTGATTCCAAATTACATACTTTGGGATCAATAGCAAAGTAGGAGTTGAGCTGAAACGAATGAACAATAACATTCTATTAACAAAGTATAGATAGCATCAATAGGCTAAATTAAACTTAACAAAACACATAATTAAGTAATTTTCAGGGTATATCAGTCCTCTTGTTCATCTTGTTCTTCTTCCAAATATAATAAACTATTTAATCATAACTCTTTTCGCTTTTTGAGGTAATTGTATTATATTTGGAAGAAGGTATAGAAGAGGTGAATAGAAACATATAAAAGGAACACAATGAACAATGAAAAGAAGAACACAGTTCACAGTTTCCATTGCCGGAATTGTTCCTATCCAAATGTTCTATCATTCTTTACAAATTTTTCTTTTCTTTGTCTTTTAAAACTTAGATATTCTTTAAGGGGTTTTAGACCTTAAAACATTTAACGGGTTTCAAACCTAGAGAACATTTAGGGGGTTTAGTAACACAAGAATATTTAAGGGGTTTCAAACCTAGATAACCTTTAAGAGATGGTAAAATAGATAAGATTTAAGATGGTTTTGAGAAAGGTAAAAAGTATTTTTTACTCTGCACTCTTCCAATAGGTAGTAACTAAAACATAATTTTCAAAAGAGATTAACTAATAAAAATAATATATTTAAATTAATTATTTGCTTTGTATAATTCATTATTTGTTCAAAATTTAGCTATTTGTTTCAATATATAATGCTATTCGCACACCCCTATTTATATTATGTTTTTGTAATATATTATTAGTATTATATTTAATAATATCAAAGATTTTACAAGTATTACCATACTAGTATAAAAACAATATCTGTTTTTAATCTAGAATTAATCTAAAGAATCCATTTCCACTCTAATACAGTAATTAACAAGACTTGTGTTGTTGGAAGAGTAACAAAATCATAAAAAAGGACAAAATTGTTTTATTAATTTACTTTTTTTTTCTTTGTGTTTATAACAAAATAGACGTGACAAAAGAAATAGCATTTGTCAGTGGGACCATGACCTTGAACAAATCTTTTTTATAGTTGAAATTTAAATATATCTTCATTTAAACCAAAACTGTACATTTTTATAAGATTCTAGGATTTGAATTTGGATTCTAGATTCAAAACTCATAAGGAAATCTAAGATCACCAAATTCAACACAACCTTATAAAAATTAGACTTACTTTCAAATCAATGATTTCAGACTTGTAGACAGACCCATGAGCAAATCCTCGTTCAAAGGAAGCCTTGTTGATGATCATGGCATCCTCCATGTCATAGCCCTGAAATAATAAATAAGTTTAGATTAAGGAAGGGTGCTTTTAATCCCAGCAATGCTAGTGCAATTAGAGTGTCAGAGAATTATCAGTCACACTTTCATTAATTTTTACCCACTTTGGCTACATAGTTTAAGTCGTAAAACTCACACACTATACTGGACTGCAGATGAGATCAAGGTTCGAATCTTGGTCGGTTGTACTGAGGTTGGTTTTTTCCTAAATGGTTTTCCACTCCCCCTGCATGCAAATGCAAGTACACTTCCTCTAAATTCAATCTGTATGACCCCTAATACATAGGCACATAACCCAAACAGGTAGTAAAACAAGGTGCTTGGGGGAAAAAAATTATCCCCGGCACTTCCAAAACTGTATATGTGAAGCAATGGGTCTTGAATGGGGTCAAACTCATCCTCCTGAGGATAGATTAATTAATAAAAGCTTTAAATCTCTTAAGTTTGAAAACATTTAATATAATAATATATCCTTGATATTACATTTTTAATTTAACATAAATTATTATTTTAGAAAGGGACAAGGTAAAGATATTAAAAAGAATCATTCAATTATTTATCTACTATCTACTCTCCTGACCTGATGAAGCTGTCTGTGACAGTGAAAGCTTGTCCTTAAAAAAAAGTGTTTGTGTTTTTAGTGCTATATCTAAATAATTTCTACTCCAGTATCATCTAGGTAAGTGTGCTGGCTATCCCTCCTAATTTAAAACTCAATTATTTAATAGTATTTTCATTGCTTTGTCATGGCAATATAAGTAAATGACTTCAAACAAGGATTTAAAATGGAAGACAATATTGAATAAACTTACCAGTCGAAAGTGGTTTTAAAGCTATATTATATTATTAATGTGAAAATTGAAATTAATTTTTAACAATTTGTTAAGTAACCAATAGATTTATAAGTGGAAATGCTGATATTATCTCAATTAAATAGACTATGCTTACTATTGTGTTTTAAAACCGGATTATTAAGTACATCAAGTAGGAGCTTGAAAATGATGAGCCTACAAAACTTTCGCTCTTGATCTTGAGCTTAAGCGACGAGCTCGGCTTGAAGTTCGGAATACGAGTACTCGCAAAGCCCTAATAATTAGGTATTTCTACACAAATGATTTTCAATGCATGGTTTATATGAATACGAGCATTTTTCCTCTAAAATTCTATATTTCTCATGTTTCACCCACTTGTGTAATTATTATGATAGCATGGTCAAGTACTATAATGCAGTACATATAAAAAATATACATATAGCCACAGAAAAATTGCATTATACCAATATTAAACTTGAGAGTTTAACTTAATTAGGGATGGTCAGTAACTAAAAAATAAATAGTAGCAATGGGACACCAAATCCTCAAATCCTTCGAATCCCTTGATTACTCAAGAATATTCGAGAAAATTTTTGATTCGAGACCCGAATCCTTTAATTTTTCCCCCCAATTTTTTAAGTGAAATTAGTTTTAGAGATTTAATATCGTTTTTAGTGGTTCAGAACCAATTATAATAATAAGATGAACTTTATTATTATTATTATTATTATTATTAGCACCGCGTCTTACTACCCGTTCGGGTTATACGCACTCACGCTAATGTGAAATGGTGGGGTGATTATGAGATGAAATGGAGGACCTAGAGTTTAACGTGGAATCCGAACCACGGGGGAGGCCTGGCATTCCCCACATTCACAAGATGTCTTGTCAGAGGTGAAGGAAGGGTTTGATAAATCTGTGCCGGGACCGAGGATTGAACCCCGGCCGCCAGCATAGAAGTCTGACACCTTACCCCTAGACCGCCAGGTCACCAAGATGAACTTAACCAGACCTCAGACAAGTAATTTAACACTTAACTGAATGTATGAAAGTTATAATGAATTGATTATAAGAAAGAATGTTAACATTTAGTTACTATTTATATTTCCTTTCATAATATTTTTCCATGATTTGGATTAAGGATTCGAGGGTAAATTAGAAATTCAAATTCGTAAACTAGTAGATTCTACCCAACTCAATAACATATTATCAAAAAAGGAAGGAAGGTTCAACTAACTGTGTAAGAAATGACGGCCACGATGGCGTTGGTCCCCATGGCGAAGTCGTCAAGGTTGACCTTGTCATAGTGAGCGGGTCTGAAGAACGGAGAGGCAGGAGTCTGGAGTCGATACAACTTGGTCTCTGACTGAAGATTCCATGTGTGGCAAGGCGTGCCCATTGTCTGTTTGCCCATCTGAGACAAACACAAATTGTTATTATTGTTAACTTCATACAGTCTTATTTTCATAGGAAATGGAGGAGAAGATTCTAAAGAAGATGCTGAGGAAACCATAAAACACTAAATGGAGGTAAAAATATTTCCTTTTTTAGAAAGTTGCATTGCGCTTTTCACACTGCCTCCCGATGAGTTCCGAAAGAACGAAACCCAGGTCGAGGATTGGGTGGTAATGATCAATGCTCTTCCAGAGGCCACCATTAATGCTCTGTACAATGACAGCAATGTAAAGTGTGAACTGTATTGTTCTTTTCATTGTAAAAGCCATATTGTGTTCGTCCCCTTTTATATGTTTATATTCGCCTTTTTTCTATCTTCTTTCAACTATAATACAATTTGTGAATTCATAATTATGAAAGTGATATTTTTCAAAGATAGGTTGAAATGTTTGAAGCTTCTTAAAGTCTGTTCAGCGTAGGAATTGTTGTCTGAAAGGCCTTTTCCCCTACCAGAAATCTATTATATAGAAGGATATTTGTAGGAAAAAAGACCTTTTAGAGAGTAACTCCTACCGTGAATGAAATATATATACCTTTTTGTAATATTTAAGAATGGTTGCTAAAATTATCCGAGAGGTATTTGTGTAACTGTGGAAGGCAGAAGAAGTGGGAAAAGTAAAAGTGTAAGAAGTAGCCTATTCAATAATAGTTTCAAGGCCAAGTTGAAGCTGATATATTTTTGATGCCAAGTCAAAGTTTTAAAACCTTCACAAGCCCTCAATGTGTAGTAGTAACATATCAATGCAAACTTTCAAAAGTCACACTCACCTGACACTGGTACATATTTCGCGGACTCTGGTTACAGTCTGGTAGAGGAATGAGACACGCCAAGTTGCTCAGGAAACTAGTGCTGGAGATTTCTTGGTGTGTTGTCTGGACAAAAACGACTAAAACATGAGGGTATATTTATGCGCACCGACACACAAGTGAACTAAAACTAAACCAAGTCTAGTGTGGTTTGACAGTGACGTGTAGGTCGGGTGGGGGTTTGAATCCTAGCCTAGCATACAGTGGACGTTTTTTCTTCCTAAATGATTTCTCACCCTTCTTTTACACAAATGCAGGTACATTTCCTCTTAAATTCATCTTCCTTATCCCTACAAATGATTGTGATAATATATATATATGGCCTAAATGATTTTTAAGAAGAGCAGTGAAAATATCATTCTTATGAATGATTTAACTGGAAAATTCAATATACAGTTACGATCAAACAGGAGAAGTATCAAAGTGCTGTTTTCTCTATTCTTCATTTGATCAAACAAAATTGTAACCAGTTATATATTTTTCATGTTTTCAAATAAATATTTTTTAGTGTTGTATTTTTTTTAACAACAAAACTGTTTTACTGGCCTTGATCCCAATGGTATTCAAAGAAGGATACAAACATCGCACCACAATATGTCTGGAAGTTGTATTATCTACCTAAGTAATACCTTACAACAATAGAGCCCTCCAGCTTCTCTTCCCGAAACTCAGAAACACCCACCTGCTCATATGCCTCCTCGGGCACGATGCAGATGTCCATGTGAACCTGCTCCAATGTGCCAATGAGCTCCACTGCTTGGGCTGCAAGATTCACGACAGGCCTCATCATGCGGGCTGGCCCCGTGAACAGGAACAAGCCCGGGAATTGCCCGCCTTTAGAGGATTGTGGGATGAACGCTAGCTCAAGTGTGTGAGGGAGCTAGCATGGAAAAAAACACACATAAATAGCATAAAGTGGTCACTTTCAAACAATACAGTTTGTGGTGGTAACTCTCAAAAAATGGACAGTTTGTGGTGGTGGTAACTCTCAAACAATGGACAGTTTGTATGGGTGACTCTCAAACAATGGAAAGTTTGTAGTATTATAACTATGGATGGGACTTTCAAATCCTTGATCTCTAGAAACCAAAGATATTTGAGATGTGATAGAATATAAAATTCAAGAGTTAAAAAAATCAGATTCTTTTTTCTTTCAGAAGTTTGACTTTGTATTTATTTGAGAGCTCCATTACTAACTAAAGGTGGTTCATTTCCAACTCAAGTATAAGAAAAACCATAACTAGAGTTGGATCGAATCCACTATTTTACTAATCCAAATTTTGACTTTGAATCTACCTTCTAATCTTGAATCAGACTCCAAAGTTTGGAAAAATTATGAACACATTCAGTTAAGTGATAAATTATTGGTATGGGGCCTCGTTGTTGAGTTCATCCTATAATCATAATTGGCTCTGAACAACCAATAAGCAGCATTATAGCTCTAAAATCAATTTTTCTTTAACATATTTTTTATAATAATGTTGTTTTAAGGATTTGAGTCTCGAATCGTGAATATCCTTAGTGGCACATCCCTATTAACAACAATATTCTATATCAGTGGTACTCACTAAATTTTGGAGATACTCCTTAATCATATTAGGGGAGACACAAATAAGAAGCTATTCGTTAGGCATGTGCAAGACTCAAAAATTCGAGACAAAAAAAAATCATGATCTTGTTTTGAAAGTTAAAAAATGAATCTCGAAAATTCGAGAAATAAAAAAGCAAATAATTGTCCTAAGAAATTAAAAAAGCAAATAATTGTCCTAAGAAATTAAAAGACCAAACCAGGAATTTATTATTTGATTTATTTTCAATAGTACCATAATAACCTAAAAATAGGCCTCATCCAGCCCCCCTCCCCCAAAAACAGCCTTTATTAAGAAATGTTTTGTTTATAAATATTGATTTTCAATATCAAACTTGGACAAAATAAACTGTTACAATACAAAATTGAATTATGAATGGTGTTCATTGTAACTACCTATCGCTGTTTTATTAATTGCATTTAAAATGTGTATTGAGTTATATCTAGAGTGTTTGAATGAACTATAAGACAATCTATATTCCATTCACGGTAGGAATTACTCTCTGAAAGGTATTTTTTCCTACCAATATCCTACTATATATTAGATTTATGGTAGGGAAAAAGACCTTTCAGAAGTCAATTCCAACCGTGAATGGATTATAAAGCAAGCGCCAGCTCAAATGTCAAATAGAAACTCTATAAAACTGTGTATTTACTTTGGTACACATAATTTACATTTTTGTACTTTCAAAGGACGTTTTGTCGCCTCGTTCTTGTGTCTCGATACTTTTTTATATTCCCGTCTCGAGATCGTCTCAAATTTAAAAAAGTGTTCTTGCACATCCCCACTATATATTTATTCAAGCTTTCATCTCGTTATATCAGTTTGGCAATCCTGTCATTTGGCAACGATGTAAATTTTCAATCCAATTTCAAATTTCTCATGCCTGTAGTAGCCCCATATATTTTTTTCTTTGATTTTATAAGCTATTTGTGTATGACAAACGAGTATCCTCAAAGAATTAAAACAATGTGTAAGTGTAAAGAAGTGTGAAAAGTGAATGCAGAAGAGAAGAAATGAAGAGAAAAGTGTGTTTGTTCCTATCTAGGCCTAACCTAACTATCCCATCACATTGTCTTACCTCCTCATCACTTACTTAAAACTATTGTAGAGTGTTTCTAGATGGTTTTAACCTGTTTATATCTCGTAATAGATTGTTCTACCAATGACGGGGAGATCAGGGTTTGATCCTGGCTGGGTATATTGAGGATGGTTATTCCTTAAATGGTTTTCCATTCTCTCTTTCTTTCCACAACATCCCTAACCCATTAGCGTAATTAGTACATAGGCGCATAAACCGATCAGGTAGTGAGCTAAAAAAAAACATATGTTTACAAGCCATAAGGCAATTATTCATTTTATAATCTTATCCAATTGGTAGAATCAATTACACTAAGTTGGATTTTAAACTAATAGGGATAGTGTACTTTTAAGAGTTTTGGTTTGAAGGAGGTGGTCATAATTATTATAACAAAAAAAAAGACTAACCTCAACCCTGGAAAACTATTTTCCCCTTTGAAATAAATAATTTTGTTTGTTAAAAATACTTTATTTATGGGATTTACATGATGGTACACAAACCTTCTTTCCTTGTATCTTGAGAAACCTAAGTTTCTTGACAAGATCCGGAGCCTCCCCCTTCACCACGTGGCCGAGAACCCGTCCGTCCAGCATGACAATGTAACACTCGCCCACCGTATGCGACCGGATCACATTTGCGTTCAGCGGGAACATGCCCAGGGCTATCAACACGGCAGGAATGTTGGACACCAGCTTAGCGTCGGAGGCCCCCGTTATGTGGCATGTCTTGGACAGGTGGTTTAATAGGCCGCAAGGGGCCCCGTCAGGGGTATGCACAGGGCAGATGAAACCTGTGTATATTCAGAGAGAATATTTATATATATATATATGAGTGACCATATATGACTATTATAACTTTAAACTTTTTAAAAATGTATTTATTTATTTATTCAGTCTACCCATTCAGGTCATAAGCTGAAGTACTAACTCCACTAATAGGTTAGAAATTGGGAAGGTTTAATTTAGAGGAAGTGAAACCACATTTGTGTGGAGGGAGTGTGGAAAATCATATAGGAAAACCCACCCCCAGTTCACCTGAGCGAGATTCAAACCTCAATCTACATGTCTTAGGCAGTCTAGCACAACACAAAATTAGTGTGTTAGCTAACTATACCATCGAAGTGGGTCTTTTTAAATATAGTCCATTAAGATCCAGTTTTATTCTACACATATTAATTTAGTGTTTTAGCTTATAATTTGAGCCAAATGATGTCTTCTGTGATCTAGTGGTCAAAGTTGCTGGCTGCAGATTCAGAAGTCCTGGGTTCGATCCCAGGCTATTTTAGATTTTTCTGTGAAGCAGTGGGTCTGGAACGAAGTCAACTCAGCCTCGTGAGGACAACTGGGGAAGCTACTTGAATAAATAAGTAGCGGCTCCAGTCTAAAAAATTGAGATTAACGGAAGGAGGTTTTTTTGTGCTGACCATACGACACCCTATATCCGAAAATGTTGGCACTATCCTCGCCAACATACAGCGGCTGCTCGGTCGGTATAGCTCTCTTACGGGCTGACCCGATAGTTTTTTTTTTAACCAAATATTAAAACAGAACATATGCAAACTGGTGATCAATCTCGAAGGAATAGTTTACAGTCCAATTTTTCTAGAAAGAGCCTTTTCAGAGATACAAACTTATGTTTGTTTCAATTCTGATCTCATAAATCAAGTCAATATGCAATCAATAAATCAAGATGTATTTTTATTACTTTAGAATATTTTATAAGAACATTAAATAAACATATAAAAATTACAATAATTGAACTTTAATCAAACATTTTAGCTATATACATTTTTATTGGCAAAGCTTTGTGATAAGTGTTGAAGCATGAATTTTTTTTTAAAGTTAAATTGAAGCTAATAAAGAACTTTCAAAGATTGATGTTGATAGATGAAGTTTTTCAAGGAGAAAGAAAAGGTGGGATGAGGATGGGAAGATAAACGATTTAAAGTGATTATTTCTTCAGTTTACTTTTCCTTCCATGCATAGGCCTACTGATTAAATATCCTAGTTTAATGTTATTATTGTGGTTTAAAAGTACGTTGACACATACAAGTCATTAACAACATAGTTTAATGTTCAAAAATCACATGTATTCAAGTCTTTATTTTAGGGTTTTATTTTGTTAAACTCTTAATTTTTTTGTTTTTCAAGACAAAAAAATATCCTTGTTTTTTTCCCAGTTCTCCAGGTTTGTGGCAACCTTGATGATGTATGAATACGTTAAAGTATATCCAGTAGCTTTTCTACATATCAGAGAAGATTTTCCCTACGGAAATTGAACGGTTGTTAATGTTTATTTTATTCTCTTCCGAAATAAGGATGTGCCCTGAAAATTATTGTTTTTTTTTAAATTTTGCACCACTTTTTTCAACCACAATATTCTAACATATGTGTGTCACTTTTTAAAATATTTTTTATAAGTTTTCAATATTAGTTTTGACATCTATTTGAGGATTTGGATTGATATCGATGATTATATAAAAGCTAAGGCTTTCTCACCCCAAGCGTCTGGTAGCAGCTGTCGAACCTCCGTGGTCCTCATCTCCTGGAAGAAAGCCCCTCGGTGAACTGCTCGAAAGTGGGACATGTAGCGCATACGATTGATGTTCTCCACGACAATTGTGAGACCTAATTAACGTTTAGAACACAATACACAATTAATTTTTAAAACCTTAAAAAGAATACATTATGGTTTTTCAAAATAAAGCGGTAAAATGGTTTCTGTATCAAGCCTCTAGCTTTTTTAGTTCACAATAAGGGTGAGTGAATTACATTCAATTTGAAGCAAGCTGAAAACTGAATCAAAACTCAATTATTTTATGTTAGTTGACAATTGTTTTATTCTTGAAATATAATTATATAATAGTCATTTTTTATAACTTTATGCAACAAAATTACTTGAAAAATGTGTTATTGTACAATTTTCAAGGTTCTTACAGATTTATGAAGCATAAATTTAAGGGCTTAAACTGCTATTTCCCATACCGCCAAAAGCTAAACAAGTCAATAAAAAAATGAGAGTGTATACCAAATTTTAAATAGATGGATGGAAAACAATAACTTTTTACTAAATTTAATAACAGATAGGACTATAAAAATAGTAATCTAACTTTGTTGTTACTCACGTCACAGTGACTGGTTAGTGGCAGTCATTCTAGATTCAGTATATATTATAGTATGGCTAAAACAGGAATTTAAGCGCTAAGGTGGATGGGAGATGAACTAATAGCTATCGGCAAGCATTTTTGTGCAAAACTGTAATTATAAGTACTTATGTGTTAATAGGTAGTCAAAAATCTTAAATGAATTATTACAAATGACAGTTTTAAAGCATCTTTAAAAAAATGGTGAATGCACATGAGTTGAGATTTTTAAATATAGGAAATTAACAAAAACGACAGCGTATTTCATCAACAGTAGCGCTAATGTGTTTGTCAGACACTGTTTCCCCTTGCCCCTATAAAGATCTCATTCCATGGGTACGGCTATCTCTGAACTGATGATGTGATAACAAATAAAACAAAAGAAGCGGGAAGAGCAACGTAGAGTAAAGCAAACAGCAGACAACAGCTGGTCTTTGATCCAAGAGAATGTGTTGGATATTTCACGCACCTTCTTCGTGGAGTGTGCATTTTAAATCACGGTTGTTACAGCTATTCTTCACAACCATGTCAAAAATAAATAGGACTTTTTCAGGCCTTGAACAGAGACACAATAAATTTCAGGTCTTTCAAGAACTGTATGAACCCTGAATTTGATGTAATATTTTGTTTGATTCTGATAAATCAAGCTACTAACACAATTCAACTACTTCAGGTTTTTGCTGTGTGAATTCCGATTTATAATGTATATAACATCTTAAAATGACAATAAGTGTACATAAATTGAGTATTTTAGATGTTAATATTTTTATGCCGATGCTTCATAATTGTTAAAACCAGATTTTTTTCGGACCGAAGTCAAAGATAATATTTATTTCAAAAACAAGTCTAAGCCTTAAGTCAATTTGAGTCAAGTAAGAGTCTTCCTAACTAAATATTATAGTATACATGCTTGATTTTGATCAAATAGACAAGACAATTAATTCCACTTAAAAATTATAATTTGTGTTATTTGTTTGGTAAAAAATATTTTTTTTTTATTCTTTAAAGACTCAAATGTGAAAAAGAGTTTTGTTCTGTCCCACCCAATAATTAAATGCTAGCAATTCCTATGGTGCAAGATAACATGAACATACAGTACCTTTATCCTGCATTAGTCCTAGGCCGGATTGGCTGTATATGTTTCCTGTGGCAAGAAAGTTCTCCATTGAGTTCTCTATCGAACCAGACCTCTTAGTCATCAACTCTAATTCCGCTGAAATGTTAAAAATAGCACTTGCTGATAGTGATGCGACTCAATTCTCAAATACAAAGAGACAAGTTGAAACAAATTACATTTATACATTAATTTTTATTTTTTATCATCACATCATATTACATGGTCAGGTTATTAACATGTACAAGTTATTTAATGATGCTCAAGAAATTTCGATGCACACGAATCCACGTACAGATGTTTAAACTTACCAACAGTCAACTTGTATTCCAGATTATTGTTGGCTTTCTTGAGAATGAGGGCCCTAAGAATTGTGAGCCATGTATGTAACTTCTCTTTGACAGCCTGGGCATAGACACAACCAATCAACAAGAGAATACATCATAGACCTAACAACAAGTAACTAAAGAACAAACACATTACAACAAGTCAATAAAGTTGCTACAGCGCCAGCGTGATGTTCTCAGATTTACATTTCAGACTCTTGAGATGTGAGAATAGGTTCTTGTAAATGTAATCTTTGTGGGGGGAAACTAGAGCCCTGACTATTTTCTTTAATGCCTTCATCTTCTACGTCTGCCATAATTGGTTGTATGCCTTAAAGGAATGTCATTCAGAGTCTTAGTCAGTAGCTTTCACACTGGCAAAGGAAGAGGAATAAAAGAAAAAAAATCATTTTTATATGTATTCCGACTTTGACACATACATTTATTATAAATTTGGTCTGCTGGCTACCACGAATGGTCCAATAATACCAACCATAAAATAAAATATTCCCCAGTTGTAATTTACACGTTGTCTTAAAACATATTCATACCCTTTTCAAATATATGTTGAAAAATGATACAAGAAACACAATAATTCAACCTTTTTTTTTTACTTAGCACAACATTATTATTTTTTTTTTACCAGAAAGCACTTCAGGTTTTGTTCCATGACCAGGGTCATAATCACTTCATTATTTGTGTTTGTCCTTAATGTTCACTTTTTAAATTTAAATGTTCCTAGCTAGGTGTCTTGTCATTCTTTACCAATTTCAATTTACTCTTTTTTGTGTTTTTCAATTTCCTCTTGTAGGAAGTTGTATTGTGTGTTTAATACTTCCTACTGATGAGTTCAGATAGAATGAAACCTAGGTCGGGGGAATGAGAGGTAACAATCGATTTTCTTAAGGAGGCAGCCATTACTTCTTTGTCCAAATGCAGCGATTTAAAATGTGAACTGTGTTCTTCTTTTCATTGTAATGGCCATATTGTGTTTGTTCTATTTTATATGTTTTTATCCATTTCTCCTGTATCTTCTTCCACATATAACACGTTCATTTAAATAATTATATAACTCTTTAAGAAAAACATTATTTTTGTTTTTTAAGGTAAGTTTTGTTATACATGAAACATGGTAGAGTAAAGAGAGATGGAAACAAATAAAATAAAAAAATATGGATACAATTATAGCTTTTACAATGAAAATAAGAACACCGTTCAACCTTTACACTGCTGCCAATGGACAAAGAAGGTACAGGTAATGGCCGCCTCTTACATAGTGAGTATATGTGTGCAAAACCCACTTTTCCAATGCCAAGGCAAATCAAATTGAAACGTAAGAAATATTCCCAAAGATGAATCAAAGTTTGAATATTTGAAAAAAAGAAAGTTTAATGTTGTAAAATAATATTGCGTGTTGCAAGACTATTTAATTTTAGGTATTACATAGTAAACAAAATTAAATATTGAGAATATGAATTAACATATTTCATTATAAAATGATAAATTAAATTATTACTTATCCCAACACATGGTTTAATTAATCAGACATTGGTCATGCAAACATTAATTTGTGATTTAAATAATTTCCCAAATTGAACAAAATAAAACATTAAAGTATATTTTAACTCCAAATATTTTTACTGATGAAGCTTCGGGATTGTTGATTCTGGAATTTTACTTTTGAAACATGTCGAAGCCGACAAATATTCAAAGTAAAGTCGAAGTTTTTAAAGCTTTGTACAAGCCTAATAATGTGTAATGTATGGCTTATGGTACTAAGCTAAGGGTTCAAAATTTGACTGTTGTGTTTAGGTGTCATTTTTCAACATACACTTGAAAAGTATTACCACACATGTTATAATTCCTTTTTTTTATTATTTCGATTATTGTTCTTAAATCTAATCTAATCTTTTTTAAATTCCTGATTTAAATTCCTTTCATTTGAGATCTATTTGACTTATCGGAAATAATAACCCCTCTACGGTCCATCGCAGGTGAACTTTCGGCACGGAGCAACGCAGGACCTAGGATCATCCAATGTAATTTGTTTCTGGCCTTTCCTATGGTCCAGAGGGGATTGCATTCATGTGGTGTGATTAATGAAAGGGGTCACGATGGGATCAAAGAACATACCTGCACCCTTAGTTTCGACCACTATTATTTTAATTTTTTTTACAACAGTTCAAACACAATTAAGGCATGTTTGTTTTGTTTTTCTCCTATATCTTGAACATCTCTAGATAAACAATAAAACATTTTATGTCAAAAAAGCACCATTAATCTACAAGAAATTATATTATTTGAAAATGTATTAAATTACACAGTTTTAAAAAGTAATGTGTCTCATTGGGGTTACCAATGGGCTATGTACAGCATGAGAATTTCCGGCTGGATGGCAGTGGGTCTATGGACCACGCTAAAAAAACTTTTTTTTTATCACAGGACATAAAAAAAACTGACCCGTCCAAAGACTAAGCAGTTGATGATGACCAAAAAAAAAAATTGTTTAGTTATTTTTCTATGAATGTGACAATTGTTACAATTTTAATGGGAGCAAGAAGTTAATTTTGAGCCAGTTTCACAATTAATCATTCCAGCTGGGGTTCAAAGCGTTAATATTGACTCCGATAAGAGTAGCAACCAATGGTGGCAAGCTATCGAGTTTAACACCCCTAGTATTTAAAAATGGTGCATGCATTGTATCAAATGTTAATTGTGGTGTACCTGCAGGTACAGATGACCCCCGAGCAATATCTCCTGACACATTACACTGTCCATCCCCTCCACGCAGCATTCGTTGGCTGCCAGGGTGAACAACTTCTGTGTCATCAGTACAAACAAGTTGAACTTATCAACGTTACTCTCAAGGTGAATAGCCAGGCACTGCCTAAGAAAACACAGGTCACATGTTGGATTACTTTTAGATTCTTATGTTTTTCAGGTATTTAACGTGCACTTTCTGAACCGAGTGATTATATAAGCATGTGAGAATTTCTATGAGCGCATAGCAATTTTACCTGGAAAGATATTTTCACATACCTTCCAGCGTTCTTTTACATACGACACGGGACCGATGGCTTTACATCCCTTCTGAAGGAATGCTGTGCTGTGGAATTTTATCACTCAAGAAAAATCTGTCGATCTCGCCCGAGTTTGAACCCACAAACAATTAATTTTGAGGCTAACACTTTACCCCAAGACCACTGGGTTCAACGATTATTTTCAAGAGATGGGTCGAATTCATTATTTCACAAATTTGAATCTTCATTTAGCCTCCAAATCTGAATCCTAAAATTAATGTTCTGAGGTCTGGTTAGGGAGTTTGACCTGTAATTGTGTGAGGCTGAACCACCTGTACACGATAATAGAGCTATAAAACAAATCCCAACTCAACATTTTGACCCAAAAAAAAAATCATTTCATATTCAATATTTTATTGAATCCTCTAATCAAAGTTAGTAGCATCCCTAATTATTTTTCCTACTAGTTGATGGAAATGTCAAGAACAGCTCCCGGCATCAGAGCTAAATGCTCAACTAATGATTAAGGTAAAAATAGGAGATTTATTAATTGTCAATATCTATCATCCAGGTAAGTTTCCTTTTTATTTAATTAATCAAACTTACAAATTTAATTTAATTAGTTGGGGTGTAAGACAAGTTAATGTCAGTATTTTTTTTAGCCCCACGTCTTACTACCCGTTCAGGTAGAAATATGTACTAATCCTGCAGATGTGTTAGGGATGAGCAAGGTTGAATGCAGAAGAAGTGTACCCACGTTTAGGTGTAAAGAGAGTGGAGAACCAAATTTAGAAAAAATCTCCCTCAGTCCAACCAACGGGGATTCAAACCCTGATCTCAGTCATCGGTAGTCCAGTCTATTCTGAGAGATACACCTTAGACAGTGGTATTTAAACTGGGGTAGGCGTACCTCCAGGGGTACACGAATATATCTTGGCAGGTACAATTTTTTTTTAAATACATATTATTTCGTGGTAAACACCAAGTAATCTGGGCCAAATTTAGAGTTTGCCACAATAATCCTGAAGAGGATATACAATGTGGGATCAACAAGTTTAATTTTGGGGGTACAAATTTTAGGGCAAATTATATCTGACGGTACATGAATAAATAGATTGAATACCATTGCCTTAGACCATGCGGCCACCGAAGTGGGTAAGTTTTTATAACAGAAAAACTTGTTTGGTTAAAATAAATAAAATATTGCTTTAGCAAATATGTGTGGTTAAATTTACTATACAAAGTAGTCTTAAAAGAGTTCTTGAACATTTGTCAAGAACATACATTAACGTTTTAAATGGAGTGAAAAGGTCTCGTTCAAATGCCACAATTCCCATGACAAATAATCAAGACATACTGAGATTACAATAATCAAACTCACTTGATGATATGGTCGCAAATCTCTAAATCGCTGGCCCATTCTGGCATGTCGAAAAGCTTCACTCGGAACTTTTCGCCAATGTGAGCTTTGACGTCAGCCTGCGTGTGAAAGCCTTCTTCGTGGAGTGTGTGAAGCATGTCAATTACACACCTACATGACAATATTAACTAACATGTTTTGTTTTGATGGTCACACACTTTATTATTTATTAACATCTTAATTCAGGTTTGTCTAGAACAGTGGTTTTCAAAGGATGTGCCACGAAATTCACTGGGTGTCACTAAATTTTCGATGTTATGGTATTGTTAATTAATAAAAAAAAAAGATAAAAGTAAATTTACTCAATTATGAAAAAAAAGCCTAAATAATGTGTTAAAGCTTTAATATACTTCGACTTTCCAGAGAAATTAATTGCTTATAATAAAAGAGTTGAATATTAAATGGAGACCTTGAGCTTGTCATTTATTCAAACAAAATTTCAATTTGTTGTGTAATAGAGAACAAACAAACACACACATTTCCTGTTCAACTGAGAACAGTATCTGTATATATGTGTATGCTCGAGAGTGTCGCCAACTTAAAAGTTTATTGTGCCACGAGGATGGAAAGAATAGTGTGCCGTAAACAAGAAAAGCTTGAGAACCACTGGGCTAAAGAGAAGGTAATTTAGTGTATGTACAGTAGTCCCGTGGCTTCTTTGGTGCTGACTGACAGCTCACCGCTGACTTCTGACAGTCAAAATTTATGTATATGCCTAAATTTTGATTATCAGAAGTGACAACTGCTAAACATATGTTGTTGCAGATCATCTGGTTTGGCGCAGGGATACGTAATTTGGTCTGGTATCTTTTTAAATCTGTCAGCTGTGAGCTGTCAGTAAGCACCAAAGAAGCCATGGGGCTACTGTATACATGAATTAGCATAGATAGGGGATGATAAAACTACCCTAAGTGTATCAAGTCAAACCTTGACCGTCCTGTTATTGGCTAACCCATTTATTTTAAGAATAACACCTCAAGTCAGCTAGACCACAGGTGCAGGTGGAAGAATTAAAATTCAAAGATTGAAAATTGACATGAAGTGTCCCATAAAA
Organism: Timema shepardi; assembly: GCA_902151425.1. Taxonomy (NCBI): domain Eukaryota; kingdom Metazoa; phylum Arthropoda; class Insecta; order Phasmatodea; family Timematidae; genus Timema; species Timema shepardi. The sequence goes on from CABFVX010000027.1 coordinate 104,535, forward strand.
TAATATAATATGAGTGTGATGTTTTATATCAGGCATGTCCAACACGCGTTTCCCTGAGTTTGTTTTGTGCGGCCTGCCAGAACAAATTTAAATACTTTAAATTGCAGAAATAAACAATAAATTAGTCTCTTTTCTATATTATATATGGGAATTAGGTCCTATAAATTCAATGTATGGTCCCGGCCAATTCATCAAAAACTTATGCGGTCCTCAGCCTGGGAACGGTTAGACATCCTTGCTTTATATCATCCAACCCCCAAAACAGGTGGCATACAAGCTATTTGTAATTCCCTATTAATATGTTCCTAGGCGATAATACCTTAAATTGTGAGTTACGTAAATTAACAAAATTAGTCAAACATAGAACAAAATAAAAACCTTATATTTAATAATCTTACAAATACAAATAGGCTGGGATTAAAGGAACAATTTTCTAACTTTCATGTTATTAATAATAATAATAATAATAATAATAATAATAATAATAATAATAATATTTAGCACCGCAACTTACTACCTGTTCGGGTTATACACTTTAAGTACTAATTACGCTAATGGATTAGGAATTGTAAAGGGTGAATTAGAGGAAGTGAACTCGCATTTGCGTGGAGGGAAAGTGGAAAATAATTTAGGAAAAACCACCCCCAGTTCACCTTACCGAGATTCGAACTTCGATCTCCCCGTCCTCAGCAGTCATGCTCAACACGACTAGCGTGTTAGCCAACTACGCCACCGAGGCGGGTTTCATGTTATTAAAAGCAATAAAAATGGCTCTTGGATTAATATATGACAATAAATTTCAACTAAGGACGAAGAGAATGACATTTTTACTGCAAAATGGGAATGGTGTGGAAATGATTCAAAATACGAGACAGTGAATAGTAAAAATTATGCTTTAGAATAATTTTAGATTAAAGATACATATTGATTTTTAATAATATGATAATACTTGTTAAAGTTATAACCCAATTAAATATAATATAGATAATAAAATACTATGATAACACAATAAAAACATAATTATATAGGTAGGGGTGTATAAAAATAATATTTTATTGAATAAAATAGCAAAATTTTGAACAAATAAAGAATAGTACAAATCAAATAGTTAATTTTATTCATTTTTTTGTAAGAATTGTTATTAGTTCATTTCTTTTGAAAAGGATGTTTTATGATTAATTATATGCAGAGTGTGAAAAATACTAAAAAACATAATGTTTGACACTTACTAGTTGTTATCCAAGTTTTACACTTCTTAAAATGTTATTTAATTTATTAAATTCCCTTAAATATTATATAGTGTGTGTGAATGGCATTTTGTAGAGAGTCGAATAACCAAACAAGAAATACCTAATAATACAAAGAGAATAGATGGTTTTATTACAATTTTGATGGAAATTATTTTAATTAGTAAATTACTTTTGAAAATGGTATTTGATATAAACCTATTGAAAAAAGTAAAAGATAAATTAAAAAAAAATGTTACACCTCTTAAATTTTCTCCAGGTTTGATACCTATTAAATGTTCTCTTGGTTAGAAAACCCCTTAAATATTTTCTAGATTTGCTACCACTTAAATGTTTTCTATAATTATTATTATTATTAGCACCGCGTCTTACTACCCGTTCGGGTTATACGCACTTACGCTAATGTGTAATGGTAGGGTGATTGTGAGATGAAATGAAGGACCTACAGTTTAACGTAGAATCCGAACCACGGTGGAGGCCTGGCATTCCCCACATTCACAAGATGTCTTGTCAGAGGTGAAGGAAGGGTTTGGTAATCAGATAAATCTGTGCCNGTCACCCCTACAAAATATATTAACGGCGTTAAAACACAGAGTGTGCTATGTTTCCCACCAAAAAAAAAAAAATTCAGGAAATAGCCATTCCCACTTGACTTATAGGTGATAGATTCCTAAGCATTCGAGATCTCGTCCACCTCTACTGACAAGACGTACCCTTTAAAATAAAGGTTTTCTTCAAAACCAGATGTTAATTGTTTGAAGATGAACTCATCAGAAACATCGAGAAGTGACTTCAGAATCATAATGATTGGCGCAAAGTACAAGTTGCGTTTGAAACTGAACATGAGTTTTGCTGAACCATCAGTAATATAGTGTAGCACATTGTTCTGAAAAAATAAGAGGCGAACCAAAATATTATACAACATATTTATGAGGGGGGGAGGGGGGGAATGCAATAAGCATAATATATAGGGACACCAAAATATCATGAGACGTGTTTTTATGAACTTTTACTTAGCATATTAAAACTTACGTGAAATAAAATAAAATCCTTTCACGAAAGTGATTAAGTTGACCTTTTTTATGTTCAAACAAAGGTCAATTATGTCATTTTTAATAAGAAATAACGATATCCAAAGTATACACATTTTTATTTAGTAAATGATGGCATTGTTTTTTGCCTGAAATTTCTGAAAAAACATAACCAACTTCACCATTTTCATTTTCTTCTTGATACTTCTATAACAAATCGGTTTCTAGACCTGGAAAAAAATTCCCTTCCATCAAATACCATTGAAAAAGTAGTAAAAATATGTGTTTAATCTGGGTATGACAATCAAATTGTGATCAAAGGTAAATATTTAATATTTAAGAATTTGAAATTCAATCGTAATTTTTATATACATACTACTTAGGTTTGAATTGATTTTTTTGACCATTTTTAGCCGAAAAATGGATTTTCATTACCTAAGATCTATCTAATATCAACTTTCATTACTTGATTTTACCATCAAACTTTGTAAATTTTGTAATATTACATCTTATATTTTGTTTGAACACAGTTTTTATAACTCGATTTTTTTTTATTTTCAAAGTATTCATGATTAAATTTGAATATAGTGAAATAAAATCATGACCCATTTAAGATCTGTATTCAATTAAAAAAAACTATTTTAAGATATTTGATTTTTAAAAAAATGCAAAAGATTTTATTAAATTCAATTTAAAAGAAATTCTAAATAATGATATGTATATTCAATTCGGAATTGGTTCGAGCTAGTAAACAAAAATTCAAATTTTATTTTAAATTATTCAGACCTAGGTTTAATGTTCTGTTGTGTATTTCTGTTAATATTTTTTACCACCCATTGCTCTGGTTAGGTCTAGTTCTGCTATCTGCCTTTAACTTGGAATGTATTCAGATATTTGTTCTTTTCTATCCTTCAAAAATAAAATATAGTCACCATTGTCAAGTCTCCAGTACATTTCATGTATTGAAAATAATGGGTGGAAATTTAAAGTGCAACTGTAATATTTATAAAAAGAAAGTATGTAACAGGGCTGTGGAGATGGTACGCCAAGTCTTAGACACTGACTCTCCTATTTTTTAATGTTTGACTCCAATACTTACTTAAATGACTGATGTACAGCATATTAACTACTAATAAAAAAATTTACTGAAGTAAAATGGCTGGATACAGATTACTTCTTGGGAAGCTTCTTTTATATTGTGAAATTATGTTTGAATATATTTGTTGATATAAATTACAAATATTGGCCCTAAGGAATAAAAAAAAAGTATAAAATTGAAATATATATTTACCATATATTGCTATAATATTATAAATTTTTATTTTGTAGTCAAAGTCCTTACATTTTTACTGACTTCGACTCCACACAAAATTGGTTCCGACTCCACAACCCTAGTTTGTAACCCACTAAAATAAGTAGATCCCAGATGCTAACAACCTAGCTTTGTAAAGTGCATTGAAAGAAATTTAAAAAAAAATTAACCTACAGTACTTGTCTCATCTTCGGCAACACATCTCACTATAACTCCAAGATCGGAGAAATATTTGCCGCGATTCTTCCAAGTGGGCCGGTTGACTGCGATGGGGTAGTTCCGTCGCGTCATCAATAACATACGGATCAATCGCTCATGTCCTTTGATAATGAAATATCCTCCCCACTCATCCTCATGTTCACTTTTAGAGATCAACTCCTTTGGACTGAGGTTGGCCAAATGGCATCTGTCCGACTGAAACCAAACACGTGTGGCATTTTGCGACTATAATGAACCTGCCGTCTACTCGAAACAATTTCTAGAGCAAATGAGTTTTTACTTTATAGCAGGTTTGAACAAACATTTCAGTGTGGAAACTAAGAGTGGTTCATTAAGGTGGGAGTGCCTAGGTTGCGTTTGCAGTTTTTATATCAAAACTTTTATTTGGTCAAAACAAATCAAATTTCCTTCATTGGAAACATAAAGCGTTACATTTTCTACACACGGTGATCTCAACAGTTGTTTAATATCTGCCATGAGCATAGCGGCATTAGATGGGAAACTTTTTAAACTAAGAGAAAAAAAGCTGTCGTTAAATTCCAGAACACCCTTGACAGATATTCAACAACTGTTGAGTTCAACATGTGAAGATAATTAAACTCTTGTGCTTCTACTAAAGAATTATTTGTACTAATCAGCCTACTTTAATGGGTTAGGAATGAGGAAGATTGAATTTATAGGAAGTGTACTCACATTTGTGTGGAAATAGAGTAGAGAACCATTAAGGAAAAAACCACCCTCAGTACTAGACTAGGGTTAAACCCTTATCTCCTCCCCTTCGAACATTGACTAACATTGGCAAAGAAATCTTTTCATTCACATGCCATAACATGAAAATCTTATAAATAGTATATGTTTCTAAACTCAGAACAATTTAACCCGTACATTTGAAAACTGTTTACAAAACTATATATATATATATATATATATCATTATGAATCTATTTTAGCCACACTTTTGTTTTCACATTCAGCTTGTATGTAAACTGGTGTTGCACTTAGCACATTTAATACTATGTGACCGTCCGCCATTGTAAGTGTACTTAACTCCCAGTTTAAATAATAACTATTTATGGTTGATCTTTGTTGCCAACCTTATATAAAATAATAGAGGAAAATGTTCTTTTTCCAGTGATGTATGATATTATTACACTATCTGTCCGGTAAAGCGAGAACTAGCTAAAATCTAGAGAGCCGACCTTATCGGCTCTGGCACTTTTAACGGTAGTAGGCGAAGCCAATCAGATCGGCTTGTGGCACTAAAAGGGTTTAAGAATCTAGCTCCTAAAATCTGTTCTTAAAAGTGCACCTTATGCTCTTGTTTCTGTTAATTTTAATTTTTTTTTCTTTTACTAAACATTTAAAGAAAAAGATCATGGGCTCCAACATTTTGCATTCTTGAATTTATTTACCCAGCCCTGATTGAGTGACAACATTATTATGAGAATGCGAAAGCCAAATAATATTGAATATACATTTTCTGGGAGAAATAAAAAAAAAAAATTCAAAACCAAACATAAAATTGATGAAATGTACTTATTAAGTTAATGATAATTTAATAAATGATTGCGTGAAACTATCTCTGATATTATGAAGAAAACTGTACATAAATCTGTTTGATTGTTGAGGATGCCATTTACTCACACTACCTCAAACAAGAGTATCTCTAATGTGAATGGCAGTTTTGAAGCATCAAAATAAATGAAATAATTATAAATTATCTTGAAATGTTCTGTTGAAACCCTATTAAATCGAAGCTTTATTTGTTTGAGGAAATCTAGATTATATTTTTTTTAACGGTTAGTCTACTTTGCTCTCAAGAGTGCAAATTTCACATTACATATTGTTGAAAATCATTTAATCTTACCTTTTCAAACAATTTAAATTATAACTATAAAACTTGAAATATAATATTTTTAATTCTATGGAGACATGTTGATACCTTTTGCCTTTGTTTTAGTGCAAGCCATATTTTAAGATAGATGGGGTGGTTTCTGGATGTCTTCAATACATTTCAGAACATAAGTAGATGGGGTGGTTTCTGGATGTCTTCAATACATTTCAAAACATAAGTAGATGGCTTCCTTTGGCTTAATTGTAAATATTATTTTTGTTTTTAATTTTCCCTTAGCTTAAGTAAATTAGAAATACTTTGGTATCACTAAATATCAATAAATTTCAAACTCATACCTTCACCATTATAGGAATTTCCCCAAACTCTTTTTCTAACGGTTTATAAGGTTTGGCACCAACAGAACAAACAATGTGGCCGACAAGTCGACCTTTGTAAGTTGCTCCTCGCTGCCGGCATTCTGTCGGTAATATCCTCAATGACTTAGTGCCGATGGTGCCCTTTGGAACAATCGGTTGGTGAAGGCGAACATCCTAGACCAACACAGAATCAAAGCTACATGCCGAAATGGTAGACGTACCTTAGTTTTACAAATCAACAAACCCAAAAATAACACCTAATTCAGTGGCCAAATTGTCTAAGTTGTCACTCTCATGTTAGATCTGCCTGCCGATGACAGGAAAATCGGAGTTCGAATCCCAATGGGGTTTATCGAAGATGTTTATTTCCTTAATGGTTTTTCTCTCTCTCCTTCCACACAAATGCAAATCAGATAGCTTTCGTTAAATAATAAATTGATTATAGTGTATGTGTATGTGTGTATATACATATGATAATCAATTTATTATTTAATGAAAGATATATATATATAATAAATTGATTAACCTGTGTGTGTGTGTATGTATATATTCAGATTAATCAATATATTGTTTAACAAAAACAATCAGATTCCAAATTTACTATGCTATATTTTCAGCCTTCTCTGGAAATCAAACCTGAGACTTTAAAGGCAAGTTGACAAACTCCCTATCAAAGTTCAAGGTTTTATTTTTATAATCACGCCTCACTACCGGTTCAGGTTGTACGCAGATCTTCCAACTATTCTGATGAGTTAAGGATGAACAAGATCGAGTTTAAAGGAAGTAATACCCGCATTTGCATGAAGGGAGGAAGAGTGGAAAAACAATTAGGGAAAAGCACATCAGTATACTCGAACGGAATCTGAACCCCAATCTCGCTGTCATCGGCAGTCTAGTCTATTGGGAGAGTGACACCTTGTACCATGTAGCCATCGAAGCAGGTGTCTACATTTTAATAAATTATTTATGCTATTATTGTTGAAAAAGAAACCACAATTCTTGACTATCATTCATCCTAGGTTTCATTTATGATAAATATTTTGAAATTCAATAATCCATAAAACGAGGATATGTTCAGGAGCATAATATAATTATTTTACCATTTATTTTAAATTGTTGCCTATTTTTACATTATAATGCCTATTTTGTGCTTAATTTTGTTATTTTCAAACGACTCTTTTTTTTTTTTATTTAGTGCCTTTACATTGCATTTATTTCAAAGAATGTTCAAAAGATGTAGGACCTAGGGTGAGTTAAAAGCTGTCTCATGTAAAAACTTAAAACCAAAGACCTGAAATTATATCAAAAATATTAATTACTGGACCAAGAAACCATGGATATGTTGGTACATTGACTAATAAGAAACAAACACTTTATGTTCATACTGTACCGGTACAGTCAAATCTTTAACCGCTTATGTTTAACATCTCACAATTTTCTTTGTTAAAATCCTAAGTTAGCGCATGATCTATAATATTAACATTTTATAAAGGATTTCTAAAATATATTAGAATAGTTTATAAAATATGTTTGATCGATTGTCAAAGTTGTGTCATTTATTTTAACAGCGAACCTTTATGAAAAGATACATGACACGTTATAATACCACTCTTGGTTCTGAGAAATTGTGATGCAAACTAGTCTGTAAATAAAAATATTCAAGACTCAATTTCAGGTCATATAGTAAATTCAATCCAAAAGAAATGTATCGCTGTAGGTAGTACAGAGGAAGTAGAGGCATTTTACTAAAGTGACCTTGCCATGGGCTGAAAATAGTTCATTTTGATTTTTATATTTTATTTGAGGTATTTAAAATGTACTGTACTTACTGAACTGACTAATTAGTCCTATATTAGCACACAACTTAATAAAGCATAAGCCTCAACTAGTTTTAAACTGAAAATAGTAATTGTTTATTTTATAGTGCATCTTGAATAGTAATGAATTGAATATAGTTTCAGAAACTCTTTTGTAAAAGAAAAGTTGCACTGTGATTAAGGGAAGAAATGCATGTATCCAAACTTTTAAAAATCTATTAGTTTATCTATTTTAAATCTTTTTACCATTATTAGATTAATATTGTATAAAGGAATAGAATTGAGGCATCTTAAGCCAATATTATTTTATTTTTTCACATTATAATTTTTAGAGATTTTGATAGCCTGTATGTAACATGAACATCGATGTGAAGCCCAAAATGAAAGTAACAGGTTTTATTAAGTAGTCTTCTAGTGAGAGTAGGCTTATCCATGGCCAAAATTTCAAATTTTTAGCAGGTCCCCTTTTGAGATATTTGAGATCTTGAAATCAACCAAATTTGGAATTTTTCTAATTTAGCAGCTAAAAGTTGTTTGAAGGGCTTAAGATGCAGGATTTATTTCACCATGGCTGGAAACCCTTACAATCATAGTTTCTGTAAAAAAAAATCATCCTGCAGTTTTAAGCCGTTCTAATTTTACAGAAATTTAAAGTTGATGAAATTGTTCATTATAATGGCTAAATCTTGGTTACCAAAATCTTCTCTTAAATGTATATACACTTTCTGAATATCCAGAATCTCTAGTTTAAAACAGTGAAAACAGAACTCCTTATCTTTGATAGAAACCACTTAACAATATGTTTTCAAAACCTTTGCAAACACTTGTTTTTGTATGCCATAATGAAGAGAAATAGGTGTACATCCAAAATGGCGGCAGATAAAAAAATTCAAAATGGTTTTGAGCGAGTCACTAACACGGCAACCTATGGTGAAAATAAATAAAATATTAGCGAGATCGTTAAGCAACAATTTACATTAAAATTGGGTGGTTTCTAATGGAATGATTCGCTAGTGTGTCTAAAATGTTAATAGGCTAAGGGGATCTCATAAAATAATGTGATGGCTATAATATAGCTAGATCCACTTTATTTTAAACATAGGGCAATAAAGGCATATCTAAACGAGTTTTCCATAAATGTAGCTAATGATTTGTAGAAGATTATTATTACTATTATTATTATTATTATTATTACTACTACTTAGCACTGTGTCTTCCTACCCTTATGGGTTATATGCTTAAATACTAATTAAGCTAATCGGTTAGGAATTAGGAAGGGTGAATTTAAAAGAAGTGAACATGCATTTGCGTGGAGGAAGAGTGGGAAACTATTTAGGAAAAACCACTCCCAGTTCATCCGACCGAGATTCGACCCTCGATCTCCTTTCCTCGGCGATCTAGTTTAACACGAAACTAGCGCATTAGCCAACTACACCACCGAGGCGGGTATTAATATAAGATTTTATCATTATGTTGTGGCATTAAAAAAGGCCTCTCACCTGAATACTCAAAAACACTCGTTCTTTGCTTGGTAAAGTAAATTCTACAGGCAATAAAGTTTCCACAGCTTTATTTAGACCTCCGTTTAACATAAAGTTAAACGAATCAACGTGTGGCGCACCAAGAGATTGTAAAAACTGAAAAACAATGAGACATTTTATGGGTAAAATTAAGGAAATGTTTTTTTTTAATTTGTGTGAAAAGGAAATAAGTTAGTTTCTTCATTAGCCATCGAGTCCATGACAAAATTGTATTAAGGTTCCGACACAGACTCCGTATCCGTAGGTCCATAGTCCATTCCCCGTGTTCCTGGTCCATAAGAAATTCTAATCGCTATTCCAGAGTCAATATCTGTAATCAAGTGACTGTTTCAACCAATGAGATAGTAAAAGACTCCGTTCAATCAAAATACCGGAAAGAAAATCGTCTACAGCAAGGAGCGAGCGTCAAGCAGTCAGCTGATCATAATTACATAAAATAAGAATTAAAGAAAACAAAAAAACTTTGTTGAGAAAACATTCAGTGTATTCTAAAAATGTAGGTTAAGTACAATCACAAGAAATATATTTATAACTATTTTAACTATCAAACTTAAAATAAATGTTTGCAATAACCTGAAAATGCAAAACGGATGTACTAGTATTTTGGATTAAAACAAAACAAGCACTTTTAATATTTTTAATGATAGAGGTGTTGACCCTACAAAAGCAAAGCATATATTTCTGAGAACTTGGTACTTATCAGAAAACATTTTCCTAAAAGCCGCTTTTCCCGGAGTGGTTAGATTTTTAGAAAAATGTTTCTGAAATAACTCCACGTTTAGCCATCTTTTCATTTTGTATATGTTTCCATAGCAACGGATCCTATCACTGCCATCGTTCTTTTATTTCAATGTGCATGCACATATTTACTCGGCTGTGATTGGTAGTCCGTAGAACTTAAAGTTGGGCAACTTCTACGAAGTAAGGATTAATGCATAGATAAAATCATAGTACAGTATAGACTCATGGATAAGGACTTTGTGGCCAGAACAATGATATTTTGGCATCAATTTCTTACAGACCACGGACCTACGGATACGGAGTGTTTCGGGGCCTTTACTAAACTGCCTTTAAAAAAATCATCTAAGATATGACATAATCTTTTATAATTGTAGTAGAGTTACATCTTTAAGGAAATGGACTACATGAAGAAACACTATAATTAAACATGTGGTATGTCTAATCACATAACCTCAACGTAAACACTTCAAAAGTAAAATGAATGGGAAATCACATAATTGACATCACTTTCAATTTAAACACTCTAAAATAAACTCACAGCATTTGGAGATGTTGATGGTTTTCCAAAATTACCAGTTAAATTCCTTAAAGAAGGACTGTCAAGCTCTTGTATGATTTCAGTAGCAGCCATGTTTTTTTTTAAACGAAAGACAGGTTTGTTTTAAAACTGATTGTTTACAGGGAGGCCAACGTTACCAGTGAAAAAATATTCAAATATAAATATGTTAATTAAACTTTTTATGATTATATGTATTTTTAGTCTGGACTTAATATTCCTGAATAACGCATTGACTGATTTGTTACAATCAAGAACTGACCAGATACATAAGTCAACTATGATTGGTTTGAAAATGTCAACTTGAAAATGGTAAATATACTAGGCATTTGGATTTTTGTGACAGTGGCGGTAAGAAGAGAGAGTGTCACTGCACTATTTTTGAATCACGAGTCTGTATACAAAAAAACTTAGAGGCATTAAAGATATAGGGAAAACACAGTTGACCAGCTCGTGTAACTGCAACACTCTTATAACACTATCCAGCCTGCGATTCAATACGCAAAATATATATATCCCAGTTTATTTCTTGTTGTTTCAAAGAAAAGGTTCAATTACCACTTTACGGTTTTTCTTAGGGTTTATAATCCTTACATTGTTTGTGGATTGTAAGTGTTTTCGTTCTCCACAGCCGGGTGACATTAAGGAGTAAACAGTAAGAGGGTGGGGGAAGTGAACAGTGTAATAACATAAGTTACAGCAAATCCGCTTTAAGTTGGGCTGTACATAAAATTCTGGGAATAATACGTTTATATTTTGTTCAGTGTGAAGGGAAGCTATAAATACGGTAGGATTGATTGACAGCTACTAAACAACACAAACCCTCCTCTTCTGAAAAACCACCAACATTCTTTTCACTGACGTGGTGACAGTAATGCTTGTATTCTTGCTATTATAATCTTGGCTCTCCAGCCTTTCAGTATGTTTGTTTTATTTTAGTCTTCGATGTGTGAAAATGTCGTTTTCCAAGAGTAAGTAGAAAATTGATCAAGAATTTCGGTGTTTAGTGAAAATGGAAAGATTAATTTTTTCATTTAAAAAAATTAAATCTAAACCTACATATTTGATTTGTAAGAAAAGTATTTCGGTCACAAAAGAGTACAATTTAAAAACAAATTACACTAATTGCTACGGAAAATATAAGGAACTTATGCGGTAAAACAAACTATCAGAACTAAAACGAGGACTTAAATTACGGCAAATTGTGTTTTTGAAGGTTAACAAAGTGAGTGATGCTGTGGAGAAGTGTAGTTCTGTGATATCATAAAAAAAATGCTCGTGCTTCAAAGCCGTTTTCTGAGTGGGAATTTATCAAGGATTGTATCCTGAGCACTGTGGACATTATGTGCCCAGATAAAAGGCATCTGTTTTCTAGCACTAACTTATCTGGAAATACTATTTCTCAGCGAATTGAAGGTTTAGCAGACAACGCGCATAATCAGTTAAGCGAGAAATTAAAATGGTTATTAACTTGGGTGAAGATTGGACGAAGCTATTCAGTGTGGCAAAAAATGGGTTCAGTGCACGATTAAAATCTAAGCTCATTGCTTTACCAAATCATAACTTACGATTCAGGAGTGTGCACTGTATTATTAATCAAGACTCTCTTTGTGAAAAAAAACAACTAAAAATGACACATGCTATGGATGTGGTAGCTAAAAATGCTAACTGGATCCGGTCACATGCATTTAATAATAGGCAATTCAATGAGCTACTTAGTAAGCTCGAGTCTCAGTACGGTGGTCTAGTGTACCAAACTGAAGTGAGATGGCTCAGTCGATGCACAGTCCTCAAACAATTTTTCAATTTCTTTATGACGTTACAACTAATCTTAACACCTTAAATATGAAATAACAAGGACGAGATCAAGCTGTTACAAAATTGTATGACTTGATTCGATCATTTTTATCGAAACTTCATCTGTGGGAAGGTCACCTGGCAGCAAACAATACGGCTCATTTTCCTACTTGAAAATTAGTGTCTGCAAATAGCATTGATGGAGCTAAATACCTACCACAAATCATTTTGCTGAAAAATGAATTTCAAGATAGGTTTTCTGAGTTTCAGAATTTTCAATCAGACTTTCAATATTATTCAGTGCACCTTTAACCATACTAGTGGAAAATGTGAAGGAAGAAATTAAAATGGAACTAATAGAACTACAGTGTAATTCTGATTTGAGATCTAAATATAATTATATGGGAATACCAGAATACCTGATATATTTAGGAAATGACAAGCCCAAATTTTAAAAATCATTGCTTTGTGGTACTATCAAATTTTGGAAGAACTTATCTGTGTGATCAATTAATCTCAGTATGAGATTAAACAAAAATAAGCATATAAATAAATTTAAAGATAAGCGACTGAACGCAATATTAAAATTAATATCGTTGAAAACATTAATAGCGGACATAGATCACTTGGCTACACAAAAAATATGGCAAATTTCAGGAGTAAAAAAATTGTGCCAATGGGAAACCGATGGGAAACAAAAAAGACTTCATAAGGCTTGATGCAGTGTTTCAAAGAGAGGTTAGAAGGGGCCTAAAAAGTACTGGCAACAACAATGTCAGATAGTGGGATATATAAATAGGCAGGGCCACACCAGACAACTTTATACTCATGTGAGGAGAGCCCTACACGATTTATGGCTCACAAAGTGAAAATCCGTGGAAACAATGCGCAAGAAATTTAGGACCAGCTAGCTTCGAGAACGGTTGAAGGAATACATAGAGCCATTGTATCATAGTGACTACCCAAATAAACAACCAAAAAAGAACGAGCAGCTTGAACTGGAGCCAGACATCATAGAAGAAGAAATAGTTTGGGAAATGAAACAACTAGCCAAAAACAAAGCTCCAGGAATATATAGAATTCCAGCAAAACTGCTCAAACCATTGGAAACATCATCTTTGACACCGTTATGCCAGCGAGTTTGGAAAACTTGGGAATGGTTCGAAAGAATGGAAACAATCAGTTTTTGCCCTTATTCCGGAGAAAGGTGACATGAAGAACCCCTTGAACTATAGAACCATCACCTTGATATCACATAAAAAAAAATCTTCTGAAACTCACTGAATGGCGTTTGAATATAACATTTGACAGGGAAATGCCATGAGTGAAAGTTGGGGGTTGGAAAAGAAGAGGCACAAGGAAACACATTACAAACCCCAGATGAATAATAGAGAAAGTCAGAGTATTTATGTTATCGAGCATGATAAGCTATGAATATATTTGAAAGAATTTGAAACACCAGCACACCTTATCAAAATAACCAGATCACTCTACTCCAACCAGGAGGCAATGGTCTGGACACCATATGTAGATACTATTTGGTTTGAAAATAGGTGATGGTAATTTAACAACCTCAGATAAGCTGATGATACCACTTTGTTGGTAGAAAGCAATAAGGACCTTCAACAAGTGATTATGAAGGTTAAAGAGGGAAGGGAGGGTCATTAATATGTTTTTAATATCAAGACAACAGAGATAATAGCAATAGAAAAAAACTATTGCTAACATCAATATGAACCAGAGGAAATTGAGGTTGTCGGAAATTTTATCTTCCTTGATCCCAAAATTGACCATTAATCAAGTGACTGATCTACTAGGGTCAAACGGTGGTTGGTAATTAGTACGAATGAGATAACCAGTATGAATAAAACCTGAAAAAGAAGAGATATTTGTGTGGCAACCAAATGCAGATGGCCAAGTGCAATAATGTTGCTTCCATCCCATAATGATGTTCGGTTGTGATACCTGGAAGTTGAAAAAATCTGATAGGATAAAGATCAATGCATTTGAGCTTTGGTGTTGGCGGGGACTACTGAGAATACCGTGAACAGGCAAAATTAGCAATAAGGATATCTTAGAACAAGTCAAACCAAGAATGTCCTTTGAAAGTAAGATATTAAGGCAAAACTATCCTACTTTGGCCATGTTATGAGATGCCTCTTCCTGGAAAAGAATACCATCCTCAGCATGGCGTGTGGAAACAGAGTAACTGAAATGCCATGAATAAGTTGATTGGATGCCATCAAGGGCACTGGCATGAAACTTGTTAAATCAAAAGAAGCTCAAAGGAATAGAATTGAATGGAGAGAAATGACCCGTAGAATGCCCGAGAATCGTACACACCTCAACGGATGAAAATAAACAATAATATTAAAAATCATGCTCGTGTCCTATCCTTATTTTAATATATATACCTTGATCACATATAACTAAAAGTAGTGCGATGTTTTGTTTAAGTATTTATTTGAATTCTCGCAGATTTATTAAGATTTTCACATTCTCAGCTGGCAGCATCAATATTGTCATATCTAAGAAAAACAAAGAATTTTCCGCAAAGAGGTAAGACTACATTATTTTAATTTATTATAAAAAAAGTAATTAAAGATTTATAGTTTATATGGTTAGTGCCTTAGTATGAATATCTTAACTTATATTTGGTATCAGTTCGTTTACGCATATATGGCATTTAATTGAAATCTTTAGGAGCTTTTTTTGTTTGTTTACAATATTACAGGCAAGTGGATATTATTTTGGAATTTCATAGCTGTGAATTAAGATTACAACATTAAACTATTTGATATATTGTATGCTTCATGATAAGAGTCTTTTATTCTATCATTATACAGCCTCTAGTTCGGATTTCATTCAACTTAACTAACCTACTATTAGACCATACAAGAACTGATGTGATCATATTTTCGTTAACAGGGCATTAGTGGAATCAAATAGCTTGAGGGGAGACGTGAGGAGCACTGAATTAAATTATAATTTTAAGAATAAATTACACTTGCCACTTAATGAAAACTCATTTGCGAATGACGAATTTAAATTCAATTACTGATGTAAAATAATACTTAAGTTTAAAAGGACTATAGTATACATCCTATTTTTCTTATTACTTGACAAGATAGTTACTTGTTCTTTTCAATAACACCCGCCTCGGTGGCGTAGTTGGCTAACGCGCTAGTCGTGTTGAGCTCAACCGCTGAGGACGGGGAGATCGAGGTTCGAATCTCGGTCGGGTGAACTGGGGG
>CABFVX010000027.1:132721-154126 GCA_902151425.1 Timema shepardi
ATTGCAATAAAACTAGCCAATGTTTACTTGATGCCTCTTCGCCAAATCAACTAACCCTGGTCTGCCGTCTGGCGGAGGGATATGGAAAACCCTCGCCGAACTTTCAAGCTTCTACATTGGTCAAGAAATGGAATACTGCATTGCGACAATGACGCGTCCAATCAGCGGCTTGGAAACCCTACGAAGTTGCTTCAGAATGACGTAATGGACTGTTTAAGCGTAACTGAGTTGGATGTGAAAACCCCTCCCCCTTGTTTCCGCGTTTTAGAGTCATTATAAAGAGGATTGTAAATTGTAAATATGTATCATTATAACTGCACGTTGGACAGGTAGACGTATTATATTTACTGCACATTTGACAGGTGTGGGAATCACCATAGAGATGTAGCATGTTAAGAAAGAAAGTTTGATAGATGTATTATCGCTATCGAACGTTACAGTTAGGAAATAACTTTTAAAATGTAGAATCTTAGAAACGAACTTTTCACCTTGTTTAAATTATGTTTTGCAAGCTTTTATTTAGGTCATGAACGAGGGACCTACATTAATATGTTAAATGTATAGTCAACGCAAAGAGGAAATTGCGTTCGACTTGCAAACTTTTATGTTAACTTAGCTAACCTTGTGTTTGGATCACGTTGATCCAACTCTAATGTAAATTTGTAGTACTTTGAATTAACGTAAATGCAAGTTAAGTTCGTTCGATATGTCATGGGAACATGTGTAAAACTTATTCTTCATTTACGCTTTGAAAGACCTTAAGTCTGGTTTTGGGTTATGTGTAACCAGCCATAACTTATGTTTGAAGGACCTTAAGTCCCGTCTACTTTGTGAATTCCTGCGCGAATAAGTCAATGTTTTCTTTCAGAATAGTAGCTATAGGATGTTTTAAATTAAGGCCGTCTTTCCCGTGTTTGTTTAATACTTTTTGACAATTAAAGAATATTTGAATTAAACTTTGCTCTATTTCCAATTGTTATTTTCTATGTATTGTTGCATCCTTCCTATCCTATAGTTTTAGGGGCCTTATCTATAGGATCGGCGGAGGGTGTAGTAAATGAAGGACCTACAGTTTAACGTGGAATCCGAACCACGGTGGAGGCCTGGCATTCCTCACATTCACAAGATGTCTTGCCAGAGGTGAAGGAAGGGTTTGGTATTCAGATAAATCTTTGCCGGGACCGAGGATTGAACCCCGGCCGCCAGCAAATAAGTCTGACACCTTACCCCTAGACCACCAGGTCACCGACGACTTTCTTTATAACAATTCTGTATAAGCATCTTGTTGATAACCAAGAGTTTGGTTAGCTCACTACATCACTTGGGAGGTGGAAATCTTGTCTGGAACCTAAAATAGTTTAATGAACATTTTATTTTACGGGTTTATGCTACTACCAGAAAAACGGATATTATTAATCTCCTGTCATCACAATTGATTTATCATGTCTGTCTCAATATTTAAACATTTTAGAAAACATTATAAAATAGTTTTAATTAAGGAGTGGTAATAATTAAAGTTTTAAGACTTGATTAAAAAAAAAAACCTCGGGAATAGCTATAACAAGATATATAGATTTTCAATTTAATGAATTAAATAGTTTCAAAATTGGTTGATGAATTAAGTGACTTTAATACTCAAAAGATTGATTATATTTTGCTTTTAATGAGCAACAAAATGTAATAAAAAATTTCAATGATGTTATATCAATTTATTAAAGAATTTTATATATGACATTAAATTGAAAATCTATATATTTTGTTATAGCTATTCCTGTTTTTTTTTTTATCTAAGTCTTATCTTTAATTAATATTTAAGGACAATCTTCTGTTTATTAATTTTTGTGTGTGAACAACTTCTCACTGTTAAGTCTATGAAAACACTAATTGGGTAAGGATCGGGCAGGAAGAATTTATAAGAAATGTACTCACATTCTTGTGGAGAGAAGGCAGGAGACCACTCTACATAGGGTGCCCTAAAGCAGGATTTCAACCATAGTCAACCTGCTACTGGCATAGTGGACTAGACGAATCTGAAATATTTTTTCTATGGGATCATTGATAGGAGTGACAATATTTTTTAATCCACTCGCAAATAAAAATGATAAATTGTATGATGATTGTTGTAACATACAATTATCTGCTTGAATGGGGCAATCTTTAGTAGCACATAAGAAACCCTAAAATGCTTTTTTTATTAGGACAAACGAAAATCTGCTCAGAACAATGAATAAAAGACTAGGTATCTTATGTATTAACATTTGTGCCATTAAGTAGTTTAAGTTGATAATGTTTTTTTTTTCTAATTCAAAGTTAAAATGGGTTTGTTCTTTCTACCTGCGGTATTTAAGAGCTATGATAACGATAATATTTACTGTTCAAAATTAACAGGTACTTGTTAACATATATATATATATATACACACACACACACACACACACACAGAGTAGTTTAATAAGGCTGGGCTGAGTCTAATGATCCCTCCTTGACAAGGGGACTACAACCAATAAAAGGTAAATGTACCAATGATAAAATAAATCTGGTCATTAATTGCACTATTAAAACTAATTTTTGTATCTGTCATTATTAATGAAAAGTTTACTAATGTTGAGTCATTAAAAGCAGTAACAGCTCCCCCATAATTCATGTAAAAAAAAACAGCAACCTCCCTCAAAATTATCCATTACCTCAGTTCCAGTGATGTTACTCTGGTTTCTAAGGAAATATCTAACGACAGTTTTAATCTTCTGGTTCTCGTCTTATTCTAAATAGACTGACATTCTTTTATTATAGTGATGTAATGGATTAATTAAAATTGGCCTCTATCTTGACATTATATTATGGATCAGGACTGCGCGAACGCAGTGCCGACTACCAAAAATTACGCGCACACAAAATCCACATTTGGGACTATCACAGGAGTCAACCAAAGCGAAGTGCAATGCAAAGGTCTCATCCTGGGGGAACCACCTTCACAAGCATGGTAACCCCACCGCCAGGAATAACGAATGTTTCAAGTGCAATATAATTAGGTAGTTCTTAAGTATCCTAACTCTGTCATTGACTAGTTAACTATAAACTATTATAATATCCTAGAATTTGCCCTTAGCCCTAAATTATATATTTTATTCTCATATAATATAATTTCCCACATATTGTTTGATAGAGAATAATTCTTAATTCAATATATCAAATACATTAATATTTGAAAAATCTATTGACACAAGCTATATTTTAAAGTGAGCCACCGAAGTTACTAATTTATCCCAAAGGTTTTACATGAAATCAATAGGTAGCAGCACTATTTAATTAAATTCAAACTATATTAATTATTAATAGTTGGCTATTCTTTATCTATGGTTGGCTGCTGCATCTGTTTTGCGTAACAATAGATAGAAATCTTCCTTATCTATGATTGAAATGGTGGTCTTCTTTAGTTTTTTACTGGTGGTTGCATGATATGAGATATCATCTCATAGTAAAATAAGAATATTCTATCTAGATCCCTTAGCTAAGTGATTAGGGAGGAAAAATATATTGTCTAGTTGGCCCGCGTTCAAATCAATGTAGTTAAAGCAGTATATAATTTTATTTCCTCGTCAATCATCTTTATTAAAGTCCTACATGTAATTGCTGCCTAACATTTATTAGCTTGTGTTGAATTATTTATCCTTACTTTAATATAATAACCTCAATAATATGGTATTTACACTTGAAAAGTTTAAACATTGACTATGTGATAAAAAGTACAGTAATTTATTAATATATATTTTTATCAATTACTGCTTCTTATCTAAGTTTAACCGGATATCTTTTTCACCTAAATTAATTATTTTAAAATAATATAAATACCTTAAATAACATGGATATTTTATTTTTAAATTCAAATAGATGCAAACATAATATGTGAATATAATGTGATGATATCACCGCTTAAGGATGAATATTTTCAAAATAAATTAATATATGTTTTCAAACTCATGTGTTGGTAAACGTGATTTAAGAACTTAAAAAAGTTGAAAGTCATGTTTATGTTGTCATTTTCCACCTGTGATAATTACTTTTTTCTAATAACAACTATTTTTTATTTCACCTCTAGTGCACTGTCATAGTTATGTTGTGAATCTTATGTTTCTTGGTAAGTTTAAATGAACAATATAGTTGATACTCTAGCAAAGTTTCTTATACGTAGGAGAATTCAATTGTAAGACAAATTATGTCTTGTTTGTTTGATAGGTTATTTATTATTTTTTCTTTTTAAACATAAATGTGAAACACGAATAAAAAACATGAGAAAACATATAGTTTGTTCCTATATATAATAATTATAATATTATTACAATAAACAAATAGTATTAGGAATCATTGTTCTGTGGATAATAGTTGGGTAGTAAGAAGTGTTTTTAAAAACAAATTGAAACTTTCAACTTTTAGATTATCTCCGACAGACTCAAGTATATTCTTCTAAATGTCGGATTATTTTGACGAAATGGGCTGGCAGCCTTTGGGAGAAGGACAAACCCCGAACCAATTAATACATATGGCTCGGCTACTTCGAGATTTTGGAATGTGGGAGGAGTTGGGCCAATCTCAGCGCCTACCTCCACCAGCATCCAAAGATATAGTCAAGAATCTTAAGGAAAAAGAAATTTCATCATCAGGTAGGTGTATGAAGGAATTTCATATGTGAGACTATTATTGGCTGTATCCGAATAGTCCGAGGCTCTAAGTCAGACCCTTGAGTTTTAGACTTGATGCAGTCTAGGGGTAAGGTGTCAGACTTCTGTGCTGGTGGCCGGGGTTCAATCCTCGGTCGCGGCAAAGATTTATCTGATTACCAAACCCTTCCTTCACCTCTGACGAGACATATTGTGAATGTGAGCAATGCCAGGCCTCCACCGTGGTTCGGATTCCACGTTAAACTGTAGGTCCTCCATTTCATCTCACAATCACCCTACCATTACACATTA
The DNA here is from genome assembly GCA_902151425.1 of Timema shepardi. Lineage (NCBI taxonomy): Eukaryota > Metazoa > Arthropoda > Insecta > Phasmatodea > Timematidae > Timema > Timema shepardi. Next base: position 137,689 of record CABFVX010000027.1, read on the forward strand.
GCGTAAGTGCGTATAACCCGAACGGGTAGTAAGACGCGGTGCTAATAATAATAATAATAATAATAATGATAATGATGATGATGATGGTGATGATGATGATGATGATGATGATTTGTCTGAGAGGATAGGATATAAAGTAGCCGAGTTAACAAGCAACAAAAGTAAAATATACAAGTAGCCCAAATGGATACTGTATCTAGTAAAATTTAGTGCAAAGAAACTTTTTCTGATTTAAAGAGAGAAGAGAAAACATTGTCCCTTCTCAAAAGTTCAAGTTTTTTTTATGCATTCACCACTTTGTATACTTTATGTGCATCGTGAAGTAATGAAATATATTGTTATTTGAATTGTTTATATTAAATAATGTTAGGCTTACAAAAAACTTTAGTAGAAGTCTAATATGTTGTGAAAATTTGTTTGTGATGCATTAACTTTATGGTGTGGGATCTCTTTAGGGGTAAGGGGAAACAGGTTTAACCTTCCTGCCAAACGCATTAGTGCGCTACTGTCGAAGAAATATGTTTTCTTTAGTTTTTGATATATAAAATCTCAACTCATTTGCATTCGCTGTTTTTTCCATATAAGTTGCTTTAAAACAGGGAAAATTGAAATTCTAAATTTACTATTTTTTTTTTATGAATCTGTTGCTTTAAAATGGTTAAAATTGAAGTTTAAACTACTCCATCATTACTTTTATGAGTTTGTTTTATTTAATATTAAGTTTGAGAGCTTTTAAAATATGTATTTATAAATCTGACCATAGTCTAGGTCACAATCACCAATGGAAAACGCTTCAAGCATAAGTTAGGTTAATCTTTGGTTGATAAATTTGTATTTATCTTCAAACATATTGTGTGTTTTTGGGATGTTCTTAACAAAAATAAGTCATAATAATGGCACGAACCAATCAGTTGTAATAATTCTTTTGAATACCTATTAAAATATTTAGTAGACTTGTAAGTTAATGTGAATGTACTTGAAACAAAATGTTTAGTAGCTTAACCTATATTTTCTTCACAAATATGTGTACATATATCCTCTACTTCTGTTTTTCTCTCGTGCTATTGAGCATTAGGTTCCGAGGTCTAAAATTAGAGCTAATGTGATAATGTGTACAAGATAATAACCAATTACAAATATACTTTTGCACTTTAGTACTTATTACAGTTTTGCTCTGAGCTGATAGCATTAGTTCATCTGACGTCCACCTAGCGCTCAAATTCCTGTTCTAGTCATACTACAGAGAGTTACCATTCTATATCTTTATTATCTATGATTAACTCATAATTACTCAGTAAGCCTGCAGTTTTCCTGAACTGTCATTTATCCTCTTTTCCTTCATATAGCTTATAAAAAAATCTAAAACAAAAACTGTAAAGTTATTATTTTATTTCATTGTAATATCTTGGTCTTGTATAACATTATAATGATGTATTTTTTTGTTTTTCAGATGATAAGTGCCCTGTATGTTTGAAAATCCATTCTTTAGGAGAAGTGGTTAAAGTATTGCCTTGTAACCATTCATTCCATTCAGCATGTATTCTTCCATGGTTGGAAAAAGTAATTGATTTTTAATTTGCAGCTATAAATGTTAATCATCTGATCACTATGAAAAGTTTGAAAGTAGACACCTGTTTTGGTTTTTTTTTTACCTTCACAACAGTACAATCATTATAATTATGAACTGTTTTCATGGCTTTGGCCGGATCAGTTTAGTAAAATGCCTCCATCTTCCTCTGCGCTTCCACCATTTTTCTCTCCTCTCACTCGCACACTTGATCTGCCCATCTCTTTCTTTGTCTCTCTTGTATTTCCTTATCATTCTCTTTTTTTCCATCATCCTTACATGACCACACCCTCTCAACCTTGCTTTCTTTTACTACCTCATTACATGACCATACCATCATCTTTGCTTTCTCTACTATCATGTACTCCCTGTACCCCTAACCTTTCACTGATAACTTTATTCCTAATCTTGTTTCCCCTCGTGACAGCTAACATGCTCCTCACATACATTCATTTCCATGGCCTCCACTTTCCTAGTCTCTCTTACATCAAATGGTCGATACATTTCCCTTAATTTATACCTCTTTGATCCCCACCTTGTTATTGTAAATTATTTCAGAATTCTGGATGGGTTAAAGAAGAGTGGCGCACATACACAAAAATAAAGAATTGCTTTAAAATAAATAAAATAACAATAATACTCATAACAGGTAGTATGACACTGTAAAAAAAATAGTGGTAGAATGGTTTAAGATGTCACAAAAGACTGGATTGCCGATGGGGAAAGATGGGGGTTTGAATCCTAGTCGAGTGTACCGATTATGGGTTTTCCTAAATGGCTTTCCACTTTACCTCCATGTTTAAAAAAAACTGTTAAATGTTTCCAGACAAACAGCTGCCCGTTGTGTCGACACCAGCTGCCAACTGATGATGAAGATTATGAGGCCTATCGTAAAGACAGTTTGAGAGCTAAACAAAGAGAAGATGACATTGAAACTCTTCACAATTCCATGTTCTCCTAAAATCACCGCTTATTTTATTTGCTACCTTAAATAACTTTAATTGTTTTTAATTTATCAGAATTTGGCGATGTCATATTTGGAAAAAATATATATCGAAAATGATCGTGTTTCAATATCTGTCTTAACTATAAAGTAAATAGTAGGAGAGTGCAATGCTTAGTAAAATATTTCTGGCTGTATCTGAATTCTCTACTTATGCACTATCGCCTTGACATGTACCCTTTCCAGGCGCATCGGTAATCACCTGGCCAAGTTTAGATTCATCCGAATTGTTACCAAGGATGCTGATGCACCCCTCACACGTCCTTGAGTCCAAGGACGGAAGCAATACGTTGTTGACACATCCCTGGTGTGGTGTTTGATTGGCCAACTACTATCCACTTTTCGTCTGATAGAGCTCAGAACTCTATGTTGACCCCATCTTAAATTTTATGAGTTGCTTTTAAGTAGATGTGTTTTAGAATATTAAGAAGTTGGCTAGTTGAAAATAAAAATCATCATTCCATCCAGGTCTACCATTTATTATCATCAAAAGTAGAAAATTATTTATTGGCATGCTTTAATTTTTGTAAAACTGTGAGAAAAATAAAATCAGCACAAACAATAAAATGGTGCCAATACTAAATGGTGTAGGCTATTTATTTTCATTAGGTCTGATGGATTGTGTTTGACATAGTTTCTAAGATCATTGGTCCCAAGGTTGAAGTAAGGCTTGTAGCTGTTCAAATGGGCGATTTTTGATAATTGCATGAGTGAATCCACCACATCTATTATATCGAAGATCCTCTTAGACTATTTGGCTATAGCCTCTGGCTTTGACGACTTCACATAAAATCCAATTTCTAATATTGTGTGCTGTTATTTACATTTACATGCTATTAACATCAACAATCTGTCATAACTGAAGCATGTTGTAATAACTTGATTCATCGTATTGTCTCAAATATGTTTAATATTTTTGTAATAAACATTTGGTAGAGTATATTTAGTTTCTATATGCAGAATGTAATTCTTTTTCAAAACAAAACAATCATGCCTCCATTTGGCAGCAATAATATTTCATATAATCAACACATCTCGGCTTTGAATCGAAGAAGTACCATACATACAAAATTGTACACAGGAAAAATACAAACAATTTCACATCTTGCACTGCTTACACTGAACAAAATCATTATCACACAATCTGATGATTAAAAAAAGTTGCTATATCTCGTTATCAACTGTTTACAGCATGTGGTCATGTCATTTTAGTAAGTAATAAATGCCTCCATTTTCATTCTTTAATTTCTTCAATTCATCTCGTCTCACTTTCACATTTTCTGTAATCTTGGCCTCCCTTGTGGTCTTTTTCCTACATACTTCATTTCCAGCATTCTCTTTGGCATCCTCTTTTTTTCCATTCTCATCTAGATCTACCTGTATTAATAAATCAGGTTGTGTTATCTGCAGCTGTAAATTTTGATAGATATTATCAATACTTATAAAAGAACACTAATAGAATAGTAAAATTTGATCACTGTCGGTTGCAAAAAAGTATGCTTGTAATTACTAATAGATACTCAAAATATTAATTTGTAAGAAAATCAAGCTATATCTACATTCTAAAATCAAGACAAAAGTTTGAACAAGAAACTAAAGCATTCAAGCAACAATGATCGACGGAGTCTAATCTTTGTTCTATTCCCCTCTTCTGAAGAAAGGTCTAAGGTGCTCTAAAAATTACTGTGATATGTTTTGTTATATTTGGAAGAACGCAGAGTAAAAATCCATAAAAACACCTAAGGAACAACACAACATGGGTTTTACAAAGAAAAGAAGAACACAGTTCACACAACATTTCTGTCACTGGACAGAGATAATGGCTGCTTCTTGAAGAAAATCGATTGTTACTGCCCTATCTCCCAGCCTAGGTTTCATTATATCGGAACTCAAACAGGAGGGAGTGTGAAATGTGCAACGCAACTTCCTGAAAAAAAAAGGACAAACACACGGAATGGATGCAAATATATAATATACATCTTTTAGGAAAACATGTTTTTGCTTTATGATGAGTTTGGTTAAGTGTTATTTTATATTATAAACTTTTGAGGTCTATATTTTTATGGTAAGCTCACAGACATGCTTTTCTATCCTCTTTTCAATGTTATTTGCAAGAAGACAATAGAAAACACCCATAACTTGCATTTCAACATCAAATATTGATGTACTTGTCAACAAAAAGTTTAACAGAGACAGTGAGGAACAGTTAACGTTACATAAAATATGACATTTCTTTAAGGAAAAGCCGTTTCACTTTTTGAGGTACATTTCGTTACAAGGGGTGTGCCAAGTCTAATTTTTCAATTCGAAGCAAACTCGAATCAAATTTGAAGTTTGAATATTTTTTTGTTATTACACTTGAACAAATTATAGTGTGATATTTAAATATGTTTATACACTAAAATTAGTTAGAATGTTTTATTGCACAAATTTTTTATAATATTTAATTTTAATCTGATAAAAAACAGTTATCACATTATTCAAAAATCAATTACTTAGGTTTTTCCACATGAATATTGATTTTTAATGTAGATAATAGCTCAGAATGGCAATAATTTATCATAAATTGAGTCTTTTAGCTGTCGATATTTTTACTGATGAAGCTTTGTAATTATCGAAGCCAAATCTTTATTTCAAAGTTAAGTCAAATCTGATATTTGTTTCTAAGCTAAGTCAAAGCTTCCTTTGCACACCCCCTACTGAAATACAACTTTTTTATTCAACAAAATACAATCAGAATCTCTATTTACAATTAAACATAACCTAGTAATACTGAGCGTTAATAGTTTGAGAGCTCGTCAGAACAGAAAACATCCGAGTGGTGCCGGTGGTAAGCTTAATACAACACAAGATTAACTAGACTGATATTGCCAGCACACCTTAAGAGTAAAATTCTGCATTATACAATAAGCAAGACTTGTGGTTGTAATTGTAATATTGGCAGCCCAAATCTCTCCCCCGAGTCGAAGATGGCTGCGTTATCTGATAGCTTGTGATCGTAATTGATTACACAGCTGACAATTTCTGCATGTCCATCACCGACTCTGCCTTAAAATATGAGTAAAGAATTACCCTGGGCATGGGAAGACTCCTGGATGTCGAGCATTGCCATACTAAAGTAGAGGTTCCATGTTGGATTCCAGTGTCCAGCTCTCATTTTTCAATTTAATGAATAAAAGAAAGTCTTATATTGATAACATATTTTGATTTGCTAAAACAACAGTTTTTACAATAATACATACGTACATTTAATTAATAGGAGGAGAAAGGGTGTTAACAGATAAAAAAAAAAGAGCCTGTATTATATTTTTCATTTTTATTTGAGGTATTAAGCGTTCACTTTCTGAGCCGACAACATGTGAGAATTTCTATAAGTGAGAGCGAAAGATATTTTCACATACCTTCAGTGGTTCTTTTACATGCCACAATCAACATGGGGTCGATGGTTTTACTTACCCTCTGAAAGAAGTTGTGTTAATTTTTATTGGTCAAGAAAAATTCGTCAGCTGGGTTTGAACCCACAAACATTGGGTCCTGAGGAAACCTCTTTACCCCAAGATCAACGAGGTCAACAGCTTGTATTGTAATTAACAGCTTTGTTATGTCATTTAAAATTAGTTCTTGTTTTTGGTGGTAGAGATAAGATGGATCTTGTTGCTTAATTTGGGAACAAAACATTATGGTGAGTGTTTAGGTAATTTCACATATTTTACAATGATCATAGTAAGTGTGGTATGCATGACTACAGTAGCCCCATGACTTCTTTGGTGCTGACTGACAGCTCACAGCTGATTTCTGACAGTCAGGTATATATCTAAATTTTGACTGTCAGAAGTGACAACTGCTAAACACATGTTTTTTGCAGATCATATGGTTCAGCGTAGGGATACATAATTTGGTCTGGTAACTTTTCAAAGCCGTCAGCTGTGAGCTGTCAGTGAGCACCAAAGAAGTCATGGGGCTACTGTATCTGCTTTATGCAATGACAGGGTATTGACATTTTAAAATGTGTTTGACTAAAAAAGTGCATTAATTACTAGCGCTAGGATTTTGACAACTGATGTAAATAATGGCAAAAAAATAATTTCTAGCATTGTATTGGCTTTTATAAGGAAACACTCAAGACTTGAAATATGCTTTTAGAAGTTTTTTTATTAAAAAACATTTAATATATCACACTAATAAAATTAGTAGATTGTTGGGGTGTGCTAAATCTATATTATCAATTCGATATCGAATAATATGAAATATTTATTAAGTCGAATCATAGTTTAAGTATTAAATATCATTTACAAAATGTTATATTGCAAACATGATTAACAGGGCTTGGATTTTGATATGTCATGTTTTTTTTATTTTGTCAAATAAAATGATCATAAGTACATTTATCATTTCATTTGTATAAATGTATATTTTATAGATAATTTTTTGTCATTTTGGGATATTTTCTTGGTTTGTTTCATTTCTAGGCATTTTTTTTCTGTCATTTTAAGATATTTGTGTTGAATAAGCATATTTTAAAATAGGTACTTTAGATATTTCACAAATGCTCTGACTGAAATGTTTTCAACGCACAGTTTTCGGAATAAGACTATTAATGTAGATGAGCTTTGCTTGTAAAATACACCGCAACTAAGCTGGAGAAGGTTGTTTTAGAGGGGTTGGTGGTGGTGGGGAATAGCTTTTATTCTGAAGCAGATATTTGTAAAACACTGTTATAACTAGGGGAACGCAAGAGTTTAGTTATTAAATGCTTTTTATTGCATTTTACATTTTACATTTTACATTTGTAAAGTGGATGTTTTATTTCATCGTGTGCATTTGTTACGAGTTTTTATTCAAAGGTTTAGATCATTTTTTGACCATTTTTAGGTTGTCAAAATCTGAGCCCTGATGAATAAATTAAGTTGTAATTTAATTATCTTAGGTTTTTGTCATGTGAAAATTAATTTGTTATGTAAATGACAGCAGCAAGTGGCAAAAATTAAACATAACTTAAATATATATTTTCACTTTAAATATATTTATTGCCAAAGCTTCGCAGTTATCGAAATTTAGAATATTTGCACACCCCTAGTAGATTGCACGGAAAAACGAGTATTCACATCACAGTCAACTATGACCACCTCTTTGGTCAAGAATTTGCCCCCACAATGTTTTCGCCATCTTCTTTTTCTCCCTTTGCTGCATAACCTCTGGGTGACTGTCCTTTCTGCGCCGGTTCTGGAACCAATAATCCACATTCTGCCTGGTGGGCGTGCCAGAGTTAGGATTGAGGGACGCTAGTGTGTCGGCGTAGTGGCGCATCATCTGTCCCGTGGGGTACCTGTCGGCGCGGTACCAAGACTCCAGTTGGAGGATCTGCTCCTGGTTCCACAACACCCGCTGTCTGGAAGGTATCTGATGCCTGAATGAACGGGGATTCCCCAGACTCAGGCTGGTTTGCTGCTGGTGAGGTAAGAGGGATTGGCACATACCTGAGGCACACAAAACACTGTCATGGCTGAACGTGCCAGACTTAGGTTACAATCTTATCAACTATAATCAACCACTTCCAAGCTTCAATTATTCGAGGCTAGGGCTCTGCAAGTAGGCATTTTCATTTTGAGTCGAATTTGAATGAAAACAAGTTTTTTTCGAGTTTGAGTAGTAGAGGGCAATATTTGTAAAATAAATGTTTAAAGTTTTTATCAGCACCTCATCTTACTACCTATTTGTGTTATTGTGTACTAATTACATTAATAGTTTTAAGGGTTAGTAAGGTTATATATAGATAAAGTGTACACGCATTTGTGTGTGGGGAGAAAGAGAGGCAAACCATTTTGGGGAAAAAAACACCCTCAATAAACCCGACTGAGATTCAAACCTCAACCCTTCCTGTCATCGGCAGTCTAGTTTACTGTGAGAGTGACGCCTTAGACCACCGAAGCAGGTATGTGGTAAATAAAACTGTTAAAGTGTGATAACGATCCCCCCCCCTCCCCTTACCATGATTTGTGTTGAGAGAGAACTGACTAGAAGTGCCAGAATTGTCGTGAAGTGTAGGCAGCACTAGCTGACTTAGACCTTCCAAGGAAGTTATCTAAAGACAAAACATCTCAGCTAATTACACAAAGAATAAAACTTATGAACTGTACAGGTACACTAAGGTCAAAAAGTGGATGATGCATCCATGAAGAAGAATTACATTTCTAGCAACATTATTATTATTTAGCACCGCGTCTTACTACCCGTTTGGGTTGTACGCTTTAAGTACTAATTACGCTAATGGATTAGGAATTAGGAGGGTTTAAATAGAGGAAGTGAACCCGCATTTGCGTGGAGGGAGAATGGAAAACCATTTAGGAAAAATCCACCCCCAGTTCACCCGACCGAGATTCGAACCTCGATCTCCCCGTCCTCAGCAGTCGAGCTCAACACGACTAGCGCGTTAGCCAACTACGCCACCGAGGCGGGTTTCTAGCAACAGTTAGTTTGACTAATTGAATCACGCCGGAATAAATAGCCAAGCTATTATATTTGTTAATTACAGCTAGAGCCCCAAGTAAAATTATTATTCTTTAAATTGGAAAAATGACATATAGACACAGAAGTTGAACCCGGGACTTTTGGCTTGGTATGCCAATGTTCTAACTAATGAGCTATCCAGTTGTCCCATGACTAGGGTCATTTTAAGGAAGGCAGAGTCTGTGATAGACGTGTGTGAATCGCCAGCTACATTTAAGTGATCAATTTTGACGACAAGCTATCGGGAACCTGTTTCATAAAGCTACGATTTACAAGAGAATTCACTTGTAAATTGTAAGAAATGAGAAAATTATGTTTCATTCAAAGAGCTACAACTAAACACTTATAATTACAAGTGAGATTTTACAATTTACAGTTATTTTTACAAGAAATATTATAGTATAGTTTCATTAAGCTAATTGTAGATTGCAAGCTACAATAATATTGTGACCCAAAGTTAAATATTTAAAATCTAATGATTTGAAAATCATTTATAATATATATATATATATATATATATATAATATATCACTATACCACTAAAGTTTGAGTAGATTATTCTTATTTTAGCTGAAAAATGCCTTTTAGTACTGAGGTCCAACATTTTATTTAAAGAACTCTATAAACATTTTATGTACCACAAATCAGGTTATCCAGTGATATAGTGACAGGTCTGTTCTCATATCCTTATCTGTATAAGGTTGCAGGTTTTTTTGTTGTTGAGGGATTTAAGCTCCGAGAAGGTGTAGGCAGGTCTGATTAAAACCAGACAATATTCCAAAATCCCTCTACTGTACATCTCCTCCCTCACGTGACGACTAAAGAACCTACATTCTTCAGGTTTTCCAAAATAAGAACCAACCTACAATACTAGCCTAATTAATTTAACAAATTTAATGTGAAAGTTACCGTTTTCTGCGTTTGGTCTCTCTCGGACATGTCAAACGTTTCTGGTGATAACATCTGGAGGTCAAGTGACTTTAAACCACACCGACTGCCGTTTTGATCTGAGTCGAACTTGATGTTTGTGGAAGTTTCCTGAAACAAAGGTTGGGTTTGTAAATACAATAAAATATACATAAATAAATAATTATAAAAAGTTTCTAAGCATAATTAATATAGGCTGTTAATAAAATAAGTTTAAAACTGTCCTAAATAAATGTATGCCCTACAAACCATTAACGAGTGAAGACCTTAAAATAAGCACATCCCTTTAAGGAAAATCTCTTGTAAAATTTTATCTTATCTGTGGTCACAAATTCTCTTCAGTGTTTCCTAAACTTTCGTCATTTGTGTAAAAAATAATAATAATAATACCTTGTAGTGCGTGAAGTTTAAATGGTCATTAAAATTTTTAATAAATCTCGAGTATAAAGCTAGACAAAGGTGTGACAGGAAATAAAAGTTTTACAAAAGTCGATAACAAAACGTCGAATTTTTGGTTAATCTAGTTATCAGACTTATTCAGGACAGGAGAGAGAAGGCATGGCAAAAGTGGTAGGGTCATGTGAAGAGAACAGAGGAAAAGATGCTGGGTATTAAAGTGTGAGGCAGGAGGCAAAGAGGAAGATCAAGGGACAGGTAGGTGATTGAAGCGCGTGCATAAAAGTGTGGAGGAGAGAGGAGAAGAATGGGCCATGTGGAGAAGAAGAGGCAGAGGGAAGAAAGGATATGTTGAAGAGGCTAGTGTTCCAAACAGACCCGGCTAGTGGCTGGAGACTGTTCATGATGATGATGATGATGATAAACCAAATCTTTTACCAAGTGATATTACCACGTATCCTGTGAATTATTTTGTGTATTTAAAGACCGCAGTTGAGGAAACATTTATCTAACACGCACCTGAAATAAACTATAAAATCGGTGATGAGGGGGTCAGAGTTTGAATCTTGTTTGGATGATGTAAGTATTTTTTTTCTAAGCGGTTTTCCTTTCTTTGCACAAATGCAGGAACATTCCCTATAAGTTCTCCCATCTTCATCTCTACCCCATCAGCGGATAGCACAAAATAAAAAAATTCTGCCAACTCACTGAAATATTAAGCTGCTTTCTGTCCTCCATAATATCCAGTCGTGTTGAGGTTAAGTTGTGTTCATTTTTTATCCTCTTGTGGTGATGGTGGCCCTGGTTTTCCATGTCCATATCGTTGATGGGTTCTGCGCTGTTGAGTTGCTGGTCGGTCGAGTTGCTGTCCTCCGCCAGGTTGATGGATGATGTTGTTGGATGGAAAGACTCCTGAGAACATTAAATGGCCAAATTATTTTAGGTCATCTTTAATTAAATAAGTCACAGAGCTCCATGAAAAATATATAATTATATTTTATATAACCAGAAATATTAAATTGGTAAATCCATTCTCTTCTAAAACAATATCATCAAACTATTAGATATTTCAATACTTTTCTTAGCACCACATCTTTCTATTCATTTGAGTTATGCATACATACTAATTATGTTAATGTGTTAAGGATGAAGAAAGGTGTATTTTGAGGAATTGTACCCGCATATGAGTGGAGGGTGTGTACTTCACCTTGGGCATGCCTGTTGTGAGACCTCTAATCTGCAGCGTTTCCGCCGTTCGAAGGAACCCGGGGAGACATTCATTCTTTACCGTCACTTCGCCGTTGTACATGAAGTGAATGAGTGATTCCAATTCTTCAAATGTCACATCTTTCAAAATGACAATAGGATGTGGGTGGGTGTTTTCTTCAAACAGATCCTGAAACAGTCATCTTACTATAGGAATAGACAGTGAGCACGCTTCGATGGCTGCACGGTCTAATGTGTCACTCTCGCAATGGACTAGACTGCCGACGAAGATAAGAGTGGGGTTCAATCCAAATTGGCTGTACTGAGGTTTTTTTTCCCTAAATGGTTTTCCACTCTTCCACCACTCGAATGTGGATACACTTCCTCTAAATTCAGCCTTCCTCATTCCTAACACAATAGAGTAGTTGCTACTTAAGTGTAAAACCCAAACAGGTGTAAAACTCGGTGCCAAAAAAACAAACACATAAAACCGCAATTTTGTTTAATTTTTTTTAAGTTATTTTAAATCAGGTAATTACATCTGATATTAGTGCAGCAAAGCACCAAAACAATTTACGTAGGTATTCATTTGTAATAGCTGGGTAAATCTTTAATCTTCTCATATATTTTTTATTGATTTATTTTTATGCTGTAAGCTAACTGCACTTTATAATAAATGCCAACCAATGTTCCAGGTAATAGGCGTTTTGGTGTACCCACATTTGCATGGAGAGTGAATTAAAAAAACAACTCTCGGTACATCCGACTGAGATTTGGACCTCGATCGACCTATCATCGGCAGTCTATACTATTGCAAGAATTGAGCCTTAGCTACCGAAGTGGATTTCAAATCCAAAGTGGCTTCTTATTGGATCAGAGCCTGAAAATTTGGGTATATAAGTGAATGATTCAAGGTTAAGAGTCCCCATGTTGCTTAGATTCACGGCTAGGTAGGTACTTAAAAATTCCGATGAGGCCTCTTTTCGTTGATCTGACTTGTTTCAAGCTCATGATTGTTTTAAATCCAAACACTCACCTGAAAGTAGTTGGAGCAAGCCGACAATATAGCCCTGTGGGCTCTCAGAGATCGACCTTCGCAAGCGAGCGTAACGTCCACCAATAGTTCTCGATTCAACAACGTACGAAAAGCTTCGCTCAGCTGCTGTTGATAACATCGCCAACGAAGACAAAACTCTTGACTGTCACTCATACCTTTAAAATAATTAAATATAAATTTTAGGATATTTAAAGGATTCTTTTGGTGAGTTGGGTTTAAAACCTTTAATTTTAAAAATTACAGTGAAAAACATTAAATTTGTAATGTTGGGTTTGTTAAAAAAAAAAATTATTGAAAATATTTAACTAAGTATTACGTATTTTAACAAATCAATTATAATACAGGTGACCTGGTGGTCTAGGGGTAAGGTGTCAGACTTCTGTGCTGGCGGCCGGGGTTCAATCCTTGGTCCTGGCAAAGATTTATCTGATTACCAAACCCTTCCTTCACCTCTGACAAGACATCTTGGGAATGTGAGGAATGCCAGGTCTCCACCGTGGTTCGGATTCCACGGTAAACTGTAGGTCCTTCACTTCATCTCACAATCACCCTACCATTACACATTAGCGTAAGTGCGTGTGCTAATAATAATAATAATTATTATTATTATAATACAGACTCTCTTATGAGTTTAGTTTGATTTTAATTAACTTAATATTCAGCTTTGGCGGTAGCATGGTCTATGATGTCGTTCTGGTAATATACTAGAGAGCCGATTACAGGGAGATTGTGGTTCAATACCTGTCAGGTGTACTGAGGATGATTTTTCCTGAGTACATGTTTACAATTTCGCCATTTTTACAGTTTGTTATTAAGTAGGCTACAATCAAATACAAAATTATGTTTACATTTCATGTTCACTTTTTCATCCATAAATTCAGTTTTACTGGTCTGTACATTGTCACATAGCGTGTAGGGATATCCTTTGGTTTAAATTTTACTAGGCCTAAATAATTAAAAATTACCACCCCGGTTAATTCGCATCCCTGTTAATAGGACCTTAGATAATCAAGAGTCTACTGTAGGTCCACTTTAATTATATTTATTTGAAATTATTTTATTTTTACAACATTTAGACAACACAATATAACCTAAGTCCAAATGGAGGCCTAAGTATACTACTGTACACCAACACATGATCCCTTATGCTATGTCAATCATCTTATACAAATGAGAGTCAAATTGTTTATTTTGTCAAAAACTTATTAATATTAATAATATATAGCACCGCGTCTTACTACCCATTCGGGTTATACGCTTTAAGTACTAATTACGCTAATGGATTAGGAATTAGGAAGGTTGAATTAGAGGAAGTGAACCCGCATTTGCATGGAGGGAGAGTGGAAAACCATTTAGGAAAAACCACCCCCAGTTCAACCGACCGAGATTCGAACCTCGATCTCCCCGTCCTCAGCAGTCGAGCTCAACACGACTAGCGCGTTAGCCAACTACGCCACCGAGGCGGGTAAAAACTTCTTCATCGAGATTCTAATTTATTAGTGAATGAAACGGTAGCAAGGTTAGATCAAGTCAGCAGAGTAATTATTGTATTGGTAATGAAGGTTAGGTTAAGCTAGGTTGAAAAGGTACATTATTAATAAATATATTGTTTGGCCTTAAATTATAGAGATTATTACTTTATTTTAATATATGACTTCCGGCGCAAGAATTCTGGTTGGTGTGTCTGCTCAGATCTTAGGGTCTATTATGTTTTCAGTTCAGTTTTAATATAACCTTAGATGAGTTTGCTGGATGTAAAATAATTAGTGGGTGTGCAGTGTGTTTTTGACTAGCTAAGAAAGGATTAGTTGACCATTTTCTAATAAATTCGTCTGTTGCCAAAGAGAAGGTTGAATTTGGAGGATGTTTTATTTTACTTAGCGTCTTACTAACTATTTGGGTTATACCCTTAAGTACTAATCACACTAATGGGCTAGGAATTGGGAAGGTTGAATATAGAGGAAGTGAGCCCACATTTATGTGGAGAGAGAGTGGAAAACTATTTAAGAAAAACCACCGCCAGTTTACCCGTCCGAGATTCAAACCTCAATCTTCCCATCCTTGTCAGTCTGGCTCTACACAAAACTAGCGTGTTAGCCAACTATGCCACCAAAGCGAGTTTTAGAGGGAGTGTGCTTGTATTTGCATGGAGTGGAAAATCATTTAAGGAAAACCACTCTCAGTGCGGTCGGTGCAGAAGATCATTGAACACTAATCGGCTCTTTATATAAGTTAAGCATCAATAGTGCAATTTTATAGATTTTTCAATGATATTCGTTCCGGTGTCACTTGGATAAGTTTGGTTTTGAATTGTTCACTATTTAAAGTTAAGAAATAATTTTTTAGTTATCATTAGTAGCACCGCATCTTACTACCCCTTGGGGTTATACGCACTTACCCTAATGTGTAATGATAGGATCATTGTGAGATGAAATGGAGGACCTACAGTTTAACGTGGGATCCAAACTACGATGGAGGCCTGTCATTCCACACATTCACAAGTTGTGGTTAATAACCGTTTTGTTAAAGGTGAAAGAAGGGTTCGGCAATCAGATAAATCTGTGCCGGAACTGAAGATTGAACCCCAGAGCCCCAGTACAGAGGTCTGACACCTTACCCCTAGACCACCAGGTTACCAATATTTTTTTTAATAATCTTGCATTTAGTATAATTGAATTCCTCACATTTTTTAGTGTAGTTTAGTTGTTTAAATTTTGCGATTTTTAAAGTCCTTTGGATAAAATAATTCACCTAGTAGGAAAGGTTGTTAGGTTTCTTCCCCGGGTATTCCTAACTTTGGCCAGCTCCATGCTTGAGTATAAGAAGGCTCTATGTTTGAGGTGCTTGAAGTAAAAAAGTCAAGAATTTACTTTAGGGTATGATTCATATTTAATTCAATGGCTAAACGAGGACTAATGAAATGTTTCTGGAAATGCGGTGAGTGGCTTTATAAAAAAAACTATATAATGATATGTTACTTTCGTGAAAGGTGAAGGTGTCATAACAGGAAAGAAAGATAAGTTCGAGCAATATTAATATGGCTTATTAACTTCAAGATATTCACCAAACATTTCCCTATGTAGTATTAACATAGAACTTTAAAAAAATACACTAATCATAAATAGGCTTAATAATCCTATTACCTTACCAAAACCCACCTGAATGTTTTGAAGATTTATATAAAATAAGCCTAGTTAGTTTGTCAAATTGAAGTTTATTTAATATGTCACACTTAAAAATTATATTTATTTCTATTTCCAAAGCCTAAACTAAACTTTAAAGTTCATTTTCAATATTATGGTAATCTCTTAATAATATTATTCCGAAATTAGTACTTGTTTGTTTAGATTTGTGGCATTTGTTTTGTTTTATGGATCTCCAAAACAAGCACAGATTACACCACTGATCAGGATTACACCAAAGTGTCTTTAGCAGGATTGCCAGGTCAAACTATCAAGCTACCACCAACCAAACTATCGAATCTCCCACTTTATATAACCTAAAAAACTAGAACTCCGGAATGTTCAAAAAACTAAAATCATAGTACTTGAGTACTAATAGTGGAGAAAATAGAAAATTGGTGCCATACTCGCACATCCAGTTGTGGCGTTTTTGACCTCCATTGATAGATGGTTATAGATAGCTGGAATTTTCGAACCGTCGTCTGCATACTATTGTGTAAGAGAGAAGGAACATTTAAATATCTCTTATTCTTATATATATATATATATATATATATATATATATATATATATAAAACATATCTCCTACATTC
>CABFVX010000027.1:154211-165580 GCA_902151425.1 Timema shepardi
TATATATATATATAAACCATATCTCCTACATTCCATTCACCGTAGGAATTGACTTCTGAAAGGCCTTTTTCCCTACCATAAATCTACTATATAGTAGGATATTGGTAGGAAAAATGACCTTTTAGAGAGTAATTCCTACCGTGAATGGAATATACATACATATAAACAAGACAATGTGGCATTTCACATCGTTCGCTAAGTTGATTGAAAAATGAGATACACCAATATGTGATTAGTCAAATTAAATGAATGTGTTAGTGTGGTAATGTCCAGGCTCTGTGGGTTTCAAACATTAAAAATAGTTTAAGTGATCACAACATTCTAATAGTGGAATTGGAATCAAATTATATCACGGTGGAGAGGAAAAACGACACTGAAAATCAATGTGTAATTGATTACAATATCTTAGAACTTAAGCTTAATGAATCTCTGGGACAAATTAACACCAGCAAAAATACAAATATATATATTTTTAGGAACTCATGATGATAGTGCAAAATACTTTGTTGTTTGCTGAAAGAAAGGAAGGTCAAATAATTACAAATAGTGTTCGTTATTCACTTAGGCGTGGTTGGGTGAACAGTGAGATGTTGGAAATGCTTAAATTACGTGACAAAACATATAAACTAGTTAAATTTATCTCAGAAAATACAAACTATAAGAGTGATTATATTTTAGCTAGAAATAATGTAACAGCACTTAAGAAAAGGTCGATGAAAAATTATTTTAGAAGAAAGTTTATAAGCAGTAGTAATAATCCTAAATAATTGTGTGAGGAGATTAACAAGTTTATATATAAAAACTTTAAAGTTGATAATAAAATATCAAGATTGAAATTTATGAACAAGGAATATAATACAACTATTGAAATGGTAGATAATATAATATTTGTTTTATAAATGTTGGACATACTATTGCAATGAATATTCCTGTATATTCTGATGATTAGTGGACATATTACACCACTATAGACGGCTCATTTGCAATTTTCTTGACAGATGCAATGAAAGTAAAAAGAAATATGATAAGATATCTTAATAACTTAAAAGTTTGCTTTTTGATAAATGTTCTAATAAAATACTAAAACACTGCTCAATTTTGTTTGAAGAGTATATATCTGTTCTATTTAATAAATCTATAACAGAAAGTCAGTTTCTAAAACAGCTGAAAATATCAAAAATTATTCCCGTATGTAAGGATGGCACTTTGAAATGTGATCCATCAAACTACAGGCCTATCTCACTTATATCCTTCATATAAAAAATAGTAGAAAAAATAATGAAAGTTAGATTATTTAAGTTTTTAGACAAATTACATCTTTTCAAACACCCACAATAAGGATTTAGCGGGAAATCTGATACACTAGCTGCGGCTTTTGAATCGATTGACAAAATACATTGGATGACAATACCAAGCTATCTGGAGCTTTATTTATTGATTTAAAAAAGGCATTTGACACTGTCAACCATGAAATTCTCTCATACAAACTATCTAAAATAGGAATAAGAGGAGTAGCTCTTGAGTGGTTTAAGAGCTATATTACTAACAGAAATCTATACACTTACATAAACAATCACGAAAGCACTGTACGTGGTGTCACGTGTGGGGTCCCTCAATGTTCAGTAATCGGACCTGTACTTTTTCTTATTTATGTTAACGACATTTTCCAGGTAAATTTTCCAGGCCATTTACAACTATATGCAGATGACACAAGTTTATTTTACATTGGACAATATTTTAAAACTATAGCAGAGAATATTCAAACAGACTTGAGATTGTTTTACCATTGGTTAAGAGTCAATAAGCTGTCGCTAAATCTTGAAAAGTCTAGCTACTTTATTTTTACCAGACCGAGAAACAAACATTGAAAGTGTTCACCCTTTGTACGATTCATTACTACCCCGACCATTATAAGGTAATAAAGGGAGAGGATATAAACTAACATACAAAAAAATGGAAATTGTAAAAATATGTAAATTCAACAAAGAGTAGTTTATTCAATTAATGACAATAGCGCAGATGACAATAAATGGTCTCATTATATCATAATGAGTTCTGTTGGAAATCATACTCGAAGTAAACAACTTTACAAATTTAAGTTGTGCAAGTATTTAAACAAAAGGAAACATGATATCCATCACAAAATTGATAGACCAGTCTATATGAGACAATACTACAGGGTATTTATTTATATGTGATACAAAAATTATAAGGGCCTAATGGGCACCTTGATATGGTTCCAAAGGTTTCGTAATGCACAGAAAACGATATCTAATATATAAAGAAAATTAAATGTTGACGACTACATTACAGAGTTTACATAAACGTGAGAGTTTGACTACCAGACATAAGCAAAACTCCCACGGGACTACTCGATCTGACAGAGAATATGGGACACACAGTTCCCAAAATAAACAAACAAAACTGAGCTGTTCAAAAGGAACTTACGTTACAAACCAATAAAGTTATCCTAATTCAAATTTCAAAAAAAGCTACATCACGTTACGTTAATTCTAACCATATATTCAAATACGAAAAGTTACTTTAAAAGAAAAACGGGAATACTCTACAATTCCAAACAAATAAATATAAACCTGTCAACTTCTAATTATTACGTAACTGAAAATATTTACGAGAATAAGTACAATAGTAAACGACCAGCGCCCGAGCGGCGACATTTATAAGATATAGTATTTTAAATTTAAATATATGATCAAATAATAAATATAATAAATTTTGAAACAGAAAATTTTTATGTTAGAAGATTATAGATAAAAAGTTAGAGTCCATAACTCCACTCGTCTAAGCGACGAGTTTAATACATTTACAAGTCCTTCTCCAGCCATTGCCCAGCTCCATGACAATGATGTGTCGTTGATCGTCGATCGTAGAATAGTCAGTCTTTACATGCTTGCATAGCCATTATATAGGGATTTCATTGTTATTATGGGGATACACAAACACACGCGGTGACGTCACGATGCCTGCAAAAAGCCACGTAGGCCATGTGGATGTCGATGAAAGTTGTTCTTGCTCCATTGGAATATTAGTGAATATCTCCAATCATACGATGTTTCGAAGGAAGTTTCTCTAGTATCCGCCAGAGGTCAGAAACATAGTTGTCTTCTAGTCGAAGTAGATAATCCTTGGTTCATTTCACGCTAGTACAGTCGAAGTGCCGGGACTCGTTTGTTGATACACCGGCCTTTCCTGCTCCAGTTGCCGGTCTTGGTTTACCGGGAGTCGTCCAGCCTAGCAGGTTTCTATAACTAGCAGATTCATTTGGTAAGTACGCGGAAAGAATAAATATTACATTGGTTTGGATTGAGTAGTGAAACATATTGTCCAGCATGGTTATATTATGACTTCTTAGCCTACAAGAACTACAACAGCGAACAATACTATTGTAGGGATCCTAAGTTTAATTGATTTTATTGGGGCGGGTAGTATGAATTGAAGCGATACATCCATTAACGTCCGTAGGGGGCGTGGTCCCATTGGAACATTATACATCGTAATGTTACAAAAGAATATAGATAATTACCAGATAAGCTTTGGGAATAACATTCTGAAACAAGAAAGAAAGCAAAATATCTAGGTCTGACCACTGATAGCTCACTATTCTGGAGCTCACATATAAACCATATCACAAAAAAAAAGGGGGGGGGGGCGTTCATTTGGGGTGCTAACAAAACTCTCCTACAAATTCACTCTAAACTTGTTAAAGCCCATTTACTTTGCTCTGGTTAACTCGCATTTGCCCTACTTAAATGTAATCTTCGTTAATACTTTTAAAATTCATTTAATACCACTAATAAGACTACAAAACACAGCACTAAAAATATTTTTCTGTTGTCCAGCGGTGAGGACGGTGACATTAGGCTTAACAGGTTGGGTATTTTGAAATTAACTGAAGATATTTTTTTGGATACGGTTGTAATTGCATAAAAACTTGAAAACTGCCTAAATATTAGCAACCTAAAAATTGGGGAACACAAAAAGTCGAATTTCTCTAAAAGAAGTCGGAATAATTATTTTTAGAACAGAGTAAACACCACTACTTTTGAACTCTACTCAACAAAGATTAAAGGACTAAATTTTTTCAATATAATACCACAAAAAATAAAGATGAAAAAATTTAATCTTTTTAAAAAGGAAGTTAAAAGATACATTCTGGAAAATAATTTTGACCAGGTATATTGAAGAAATTTATTTGTACCCCAACGAAATATTCGAGAATATTATGTAAAAAGTAGTATATAATGCATTTTATCAATGACATCTAGATCCAACTGGCTAGACATGAGGACATCTGTGACTGAAAGTTTCTATATCATGTCATCACCACACCAATGTGTACGCCCATGTATTTTTTATCTCTTTTTACACGAATGAGACATTTAGACATACTTAATATTTAATATAAATTTATAAGATATCAGGATATTAATGTGATAAATGGGTTACTAATATGTATAAATATCATAAATATGTGCAATAATTAAAAGGTTTTGTCCCCTCTTAACTCACAGCTCCACTATCAAAATATTGTTTAATGGTGCCACCTAAAATACTGCGTCACTGTTTTTAGACATATTTTTAAAATACCTATAGTGTGTCCTATATTAGCTTCCTTTGCGGTGCGAGATATTCTCTCATTTTGACCTCTAGGCAGAAAGAGCTGAGTATACTAGCCCTGGATATTTCTGGTCCGCAATTGGCGGGTAGACTAACACGAATTTTACAAACAGTAAATGTGGCAGAGAGGGAGGAAGGTTGACCAGCTATTGTTACAAAAGCTGTCTTATCCCAGCCAAAGCGTGGCCACTAAACACCTGGTGTACACACTCACCCTATATCCACCTAAAGGTCAACTATCACTAGAGTTTCTGTTCAATAAAAAGTTGCACTGTTCTAAGTCTACATAATTAATCAAACTAAACATAGTTACTGTCAAGTCAACTGCGTAGGTAAAATTGGCGTATCACTTCAAACCCCGGCATACTTTAATCGTGAAACATAAGGGCTATAGTATTGTTACTTTTGAGTGCCCTGTGAACACTGGGACTCTGTAGATTATTAAAATAATCCAATGTCCTCTCTTGCGCATCTTGGAGAAACTGGATGTATAGTAATTCATTATGACCTTAATCAAAATACTTTTAAGAATCAAGTAGCCGAAGCTATTATTTACGATACCCGTGTCCAGGTGTCATTTTTCAATTTTCAGAATAAAATACTTTTAGCTCACCTCAAACTCTGTTTAGGGTTAGAACTGGAAGCACGTGGCTTTCCGCCTTAGTATAACTGGAATCCCTACCGATATCAGGCAAATTCCTTCTTGAGTGATACTGAACCTCCGGAGGTGACACCTTCCTTTATTGTGTGAAGATTGGTGCTAATTACTTACAAGATTTCATGGAACACACGCGCATCCAGTTTTAATCAAGCTTGAGGCCACAAACTTTCTCACAATTTCGTGCGATTAAAAGAAATACCATAATCAAATAACAACTGCGGTTATCTGAACATCTTAAAAACATGAAACCGATGTCACTTAGTAACTACAAAAGAAATATGCTATAACCTTACATAATAAAACACAAAATAAGATAAGTATTCACCAGGAAGTAAAAGCATTTGTCTAGCTCTCAAAGCCACCTTCCACGGCTGCACTCGTCCATACTACTGAGTTGGGAAAGAGGGTGGGGAGAGATTTCTGCGATCAGCTGAGAAACTCTCTCGAGACTGATCTAGCTTCGCGATAAGATATGGTGGTAGCGCCCGGGACAAGATCACGGAAGTTTATTTTTCCTTTACCCCCAAGAAACAGTCACGCGTAAAATAGTCTTATACAATATTTATGCCTTAATGGACAAAATACGGTAATAGATTCCTAATAGTTCCTAAACCATACCTAGTGGTTTCAGTATCGCGCTGGCACCATAAAAACAACGAGATCAAAACCAGGGTTTGTCCCATCTATCCCTAAAAGACTAAAAGGTTGAACGTCACGTTTTGGCCATATTCATTGACATTAAAACAAATACAATTGGTTAATAACAAACAAATACTGAATAATAATAAACGGAAGTGTTTGTTTGTTTGTGTGCGTGCTTGTTTGTTTGTGTTCGATGCCCAGCCAAATCTACAGTACGCAAAGATCTGAAATTTTTAACATACTGGACGAAAGGCGGTTCGAATGCACCTAAAGCCAGATTTTAAAATTTTTAACTAACTTTTTAATTACCATATTTTTAACAAACTTTGGACAAAATATTGTTAATCTGGGCTAGAATTACGTTTCAGAAATAATTGTGATAAAAATATGCCACATCCTGCTCAAAAAAAAAAAAAAAAAAATGTGTACAAAATCGCTTGTAATACTAAATCATAATCATGGGGGTGGGAGCTTATATAATTCTTATACCATAGTGGGTCACAATCAAGGTCTTGCGGGATTGCTAGTAATGAATAAATAAAACTTTACTTTAATTTTATATTCGTTATGTGTGGACTTGAGCATAAACAAATACTGTACTAGCCAAAGAGAATGCGAAGAGAGGCTCTAGCAAATTAAATGTCATTATAGGCAGCAGAACAAATATACATATTATTTTCGCTTCACGTTAGAAATTTCTCGTGATAGTTATACTTGTTTGCTACTAATGAATTTTCTTTATTTTAGCGTCAATGACTACACTTGTATATTATTGAAAATAAAGAGGATCCAATTTTGGTTTTGGGTCCCGGCAAAGATTTATCTGATTACCAAACCCTTCCTTCACCTCTGACAAGACATCTTGTGAATGTGAGGAATGCCAGGCCTCCACCGTGGTTCGGATTCCACGATAAACTGTAGGTCCTTCATTTCATCTCACAATCACCCTACCATTACACATTAGCGTAAGTGCGTATAACCCGAATGGGTAGTAAGACGTGGTGCTAATAATAATAATTATTATTATTTTGGTTTTGATTTTCTAATATCTATGACAATAATAAAATTATAACTAGATAAAAATCAAGACAGAATTTATAGAACGGATACCACTAGATTATTAGTAGATTGATTTCATATTTCAAAATACACAGGTTGATTAATGACTACGCTTGTATATTATTGAAAATAAAGGGGATACAATTTTGTTTGTCTAATATTTATGACAATAATAAAATCATAACTAAATAAAAATCAAATCCGACTTTATAGAACAGATACCATTGGATTATCGCTAAGTTGATTTCATATTTCAAAATACACAAGTTAATTAACGCTGTTTTTCGCGTGAACCCTTAAGTGAGATATTTAAAAAAAAATCTTATATAGCATAGTAAAGAAGTTAATCTAATTTCTATGAATGTAATAAAATCAATCAACGTAATACTTAATTCACAACGTTTCATTATATACTGTTGTATTTCTCTTGTGAATTGTGTCATCCAGGCTAACTCTACGAACTATTTACTATTAGTTTGGTATATAAATGAATATAAACCCAGTCTTGTTAGAAAATATATAATTATATGTTGTATTTATTATTACGTATGAAAAGTGCGTACACAAATTTACTCTTCTTATTTAAACACAAATTTAATCATATTTGGATACTCATTTTATTCATCTTTATAGGGATCGTGTGTTAATGTATGTGACGCTGGTAGTGGTATAAATTTGCTGCTCCAAAGTGACGGTCAACGTTGAAACACATAGAAAATTGTACGTTAATATATGTTATTCACTTTTAAACTTAATTATATGAGATTAATTTTGATACAATTGATTAAGTAAAATGTGTCAGAGTAGAAAATAAGAGTTATTGTATAGTTGGATGCTCAAATCAATACCAAAACACTAGGAGTCTTTCAATTTTACAATTTTCCTAGAAGGTCATGGGAGGAAGAAAGACAAAACAATTGGATTCAAGCTGTCAATTAGAAAGAAGTAAGTTTTATTATTAATATTTATGTTGTTCTGACTCGTTCTCAATTACGAGAGAATCCAAGAACTATGTTAAGAAACCAATCATTTTCAAAAGTTTGTTTTATTAATCATCTATAAATTAAATAAAATTCAGCAGACAATCTTTGTAGTAGTCTAATAGAGGAACCCTAATCGCTTATGGCTTAAATTTTTTATTGTGTTTTTGACTAAATAATGATGAGTTAGTGTTAGTCCTTTTTTTATATATTATTTATTAAGCTTTGTCTATAATGGGCTATATTGTGCGAGTAACTAAAAAAATTCAACCAACAATTAAGAATAATTTTGTTATAAGTAATTGACGTGGACGGCCTAATAGAATACCCGAAAAAAACAATTTGGTAGATTTTAAATATTATTTATTTTGCTTGGAATATTTTGACAATAGGTAGTTATTTTGTTGTTATTGTAAGCCCACAAATGTTGGTATGTGTTTGAGTGCTATAAACAAAAACAATATTATAATTTGGCAGAGAAAAAAACACACACAAAAAAACCGGTGTGTCTCAATACTAGTCACGACAGTTTTTCACATACATGATATCAATAATAATTTTATTTAATACCGTATTATGAAACTCACAAGCGTACATAGACTCATGTAAGACCTATGCTACTAAAATTATAATATTTTGAATTTTTTTACTAAATAATTGATAATATAGTTCTATTTAGCATCCGTAAAGGAATTTTTTGTAAACATGACTGGATACGATACATTACAAGACACAAAAAATACTATTTTACTTGCCACAAATTATTAAGTAAATAAAATTGTATGACATTTAAGAGAATAAAAAATTGGTGGCACATATTAAAGTTCTACTGTGAAAGTATTGTGATATACGGTACTTACTTCAATTTCAACCCAATTCGGTTTTAAACCGACAGACGTCTGTCTTACAACTTTTGATGTTATAAAAATTCAATTTTCATCTTGAAGTTCGGTAAAATCAATAATGTGTTCCGCTTTAAATATAGATGAACTATTCCTCAAAGATTGTTTGGCTCTATAGCTGGATTAATCTTTTGGAAACCATTTAATAACTATTTTTTCTATTATTGTTGTTATAATTCACGTTAACTATATCAACGACATTGAACTGTTCTACTTTCGAGTTTCAAAATTAAGCCACATGGGCGCCTCATGCGTTTTACTAGCGCTTCCATAGTCTAAACATAGTGCCTATGGCCTTAGCCAAAAGTAAGTGTCTAATTTAACTTATTTTGATTTTGTAGGTTTGGCTAAACACAACCTCAAATACAGAAGTGATGTGTCAGTTTTGTATGAAATTTGCAAATATTATCAAGTAAACATTATGATTACGTGATTAATAGTACCAGTTTTGTAAAACATAATTTTGAATATATCAATAGAAAGAAGAGATTCTTCAAAGAAAACACCATGTCATATCTATTTATCATATTAATTTATGCCCAGTGTTTTATTTTTTGTAAAGGCAAAGCATTTCAACCAACTGATCACCGCATCAATCAAAATAACTTTTTTGCGTTAATGAAAGAAGATATTGGAGTTTGTGACTTTCCTCCTAAAGATGTATTGAATTACCCAGAAACCGTACGTTTTTTAGTGCAATGCGACAGAAATATGCCGCACTTCAATGATACTTACCAACACTACGATGCAGAAATTTTGCTTTGTATGGCCTTCTATGATGTCAGTCTTCGTCTTTGTGAACAAGTTCGATCAAATAATACTGTTATTATTGGGCAGCTACCAAATAACTCAACCGCGTTAAACACTTTAGTGGATGCAATAACTCCAAAAAATTTAAACTCTACTAACTTATTTTGTTCAAGACTTCAAAAGACACTTTTGAATAGCTCTTACTCTCAAACTCAAAAGCCAGTTAGTTTTCTAAATAAACAATTAGAGGATATTGAGAAATGCGAACACATATGTGTTGATTATAGTAATACCATTCAACCCCTTTGTTCAATATTATTTTGGGGCAATTCCTTGCTTAGTGCACCAGTAACTAAAAATGGTAAGCTATGTATTTTAAGTAGTTCACTACTAGCTATGGCCCAATAAATATGAATAGAAGTTCATTGGGTGACCTCTTAATGTGTCCACTGGCTTTAATAAACGGCTCTGGATGCCCTACAGTTTACATTTTATATCATACAATACTTCTGTCCATTGGCAAGAATGTAAAGTGTTCTTCTTTACATTTTAAAAGCCATATTGTGTTTGTTCCTTTTAATATGTTTTATATACACCTTTCCTGTACTTTCATCCAAATATCTATTACAAATATAAGATTGGGGCAAGTTACTTTAAGCCCCAGCGCTCAAGGGTTAAAAAAAGGGGTGGGGTGGGGGGTAGCGGTGAGTTTTTTCCTCTCTTCCTAATCGATGCACCGCCGTTTTTCGCTAAGTAGACTAAAATATAAATTATGAATATTTTGTTTGGGGAAAAAAAGGTGTCTAAAATGTGCGGTATTGTGTGTACAGTCCCCTCTTTCTGCTATATTTGGTTAGGAAAGGTTTATGTTTACGTTTGAGAAAAAATTTCTTACAGAATTAAACCTTACTTTGTGGGTACTATTAACTCCATAAGACACAAAAAAGACCAGGCAAGAACTTGTCCAGTCCATTAAGTGGGTAACGATTGGAGCTGACCATTTTATGAAGTGGGTAACAATTGGAGCTGGCCAAGTTATGAAGTGGGTAATGATTGTAGCTGGCCAGTTTATGAAGTGGGTAACAATTGGAACCTTGGCCTGTTTATGAAGTGGGTAACAATTGGAGTTGGCCAGTTTATGAAGTGGGTAACGATTGGAGCCGGCCAGTTTATGAAGTGGGTAACAATTAGAGCTGGCCAGTTCATGAAGTGGGTAACAATCAGAGCTGGCCAGGTTATGAAGTGGGAAACGATCGGAGCTTGCCAGTTTATGAAGTGGGTAACGATTGGAGCTGGCCAGTTCATGAAGTGGGTAACGATTGGAGCTGGCCAGGTTATGAAGTGGGTAACAATTGGAGCTGGCCAGTTAATAAAGTGGGTAACGATTGGAGCTGGCCAGTTTATGAAAATGCCATTTAAGTACAAGCGCTTCACAGTTCTTGAACTGGACTAGGCTATAAAAAAAGAAAGCAACCGAGAGTCTTCATCTCATTTGACATTAGGCCTACCGTACTTGACAATTGTCCACCAATTTTCACAATTTTTCCAATGGAAGACCATTTATAAATAGCTTCTAGGGGAATTAAAATATCAAAACATTTTTGGGGGAGGACCACTTCAACTATGGTCTGGGGGTATTCAATTTTCAAACTTTTACTGAGGGAGGGTACCCAGGCCCACCTTTGCTTTGGAAGTAAAAGACGCTCAAAAACACTTTTTTCTCTCTTTTGTTAACTA
>CABFVX010000027.1:165732-180479 GCA_902151425.1 Timema shepardi
CCCCTCCCCACACACACACAAATAAGTTTTAGCCACTACTGAAGTCGAAAAGTACAAAGAGAGGGGGGCTCACACTTTGCCTCTGCTATCAGGCTTGTTTTGAGCACCTGGTAGGCCTGACCAATGTTTTATTAAAGTATTACCAATAGTATGATGTAGTAATCTAGTATTATGAACTAATAAATCTGGGATATTGGCGTTGATTCCATCTAATCATAGTTTTACAAATTCCATTTTTTAAAGTAGACTTTAACCATCTTGCCCCTCTCAAGTTCAGAGCTTATATAATTATTATTTTATATAAATAATTTAACTTTGAAGTACTCTAATTAATGTGGGCTCCAAACATACGCCTGTAGAGTGTCCAAATCTTGGGTGTATTTTATTAAGTCTTGAGTGTCAAATGCCTTGTTGGTAGCTCGTGAAAAATTCCATATTAAAACAAAATAATTTCTAATTAATTGAAATTATTAATTCTTTCAGGAAAAGCAACTGAACCATCTTTAAATACTCTCATTAACAACGATGGTCCCACGAACGATGACAACAAAGCAACGGACAATGGGATTGGCTTGAATAAAGACAATCCAGCAAAACCCTCGCAGGAAAACCGCAATAAATCTGCTGAACAAATAAATCCAACTGACCCACTTTTGGTGGTACCAGCTCATTTGCCAAAGACAGCTTCAGTTGCGAGTGCACCTTTAGTACAACCCAAGGAACCATTTGTTTCACCGCTTGTAGAAGAAAATCTAACAAGGCAGGTGTCTCCAGGTCTTTTCTCCAACAGAACACAGATTAATAATGAAGCGAAGAACATTAATGATACAGATAAAATGGTTGAACAGTCAAAAGAAAGTCTTGATGGGATTAACAAAACTATAGCTCCTAATTTTATAACAAAGCCTAATAAAACTGACAATAATATTACACGGCAAGAAGCTACTGTTGAAACTATAGAAAAACCCAAGACACAAATCAAAAACACTTCAAATACTTTCAAAGAAAAGAATGCATTGGATGGGGAAGCTAAAGAACAGATTCAGAAAGTCCCTTTGTACGAGTCTGGAAACGTTCTAAAAGTCAATGATGCAGACAAATCACAAGTTACAGAGGATATCACTTTTAAAGTTCCAGGCCTCGAGACAAAGTCGGGCGAGTTAGAGGAATCACCATTAAATATTCAAAACAATGAGGAAGACAATCTAAGTATTGGCGATTATAATCAAGGTGAGGCTCCCATGGACAGCGATACGGATATGTCGGGCGCTGACGAGCCCACAAACATTAACTATAGAGTCAACGTTGAGGCCGAGCCAGATGTACCACCAGCACAAAATTTGGAAGGTAAGGGCAACAGTAGCAATAATCCTGAAAACCCCATTTTCCGACTGATTATTTATTAAACTAGATAAAATAAATAGCCCCATGGCTTCTTTGGTGCTGACTGACAGCTCACAGCTGACTTCTGACAGTCAACATTTAGGTAAATACCTAAGTTTTGACCGTCAGAAGTGACAGCTGCTAAACACATGTTTTTGCAGATCATATTGTTCGGCGTAGGGATACATAAATTGGTCTGTTAACTTTTCAAAGCTGTCAGTCAGCACCAAAGAAGCCATGGGGCTACTGTACCTACAAAATTATGCATGAGCAAGAAAACTTTTCGAATGAGTTTTATGCATTCTACATTTAACAATAACAAAATTTGGATCATTGTCAGTGGCGTTTTCAATTTAAAATAACAATTTTTTAAATTTTATAGTATTTAAAAAAAATATTGTGGTATGTAAAAAACCCTAGAAGGGATGTGGAAATACTTTTCCCGGCAAAATTGGTAGGCCCTATCGCTCTCTCTCTCTCATAGAAATTCTCGTTTGTTGATATAATCATTTGGTTCAGAAAGTACAGCTATATCTATAGACTTGTCTTTATGCGCGATTATGTTTATTTTTATGACAGGATGCTTACCTCTAGGGCTGTGGGAATGAGATGGTTCATGTAAAGATTAGGACCGGTTCTGAACTCTAGAAATATTCAAAGCATCATTCTCTTTATTTGAGCTAGTGTTTGGCAATAATTCGACACCCTAGCTCATTCGGTAGCATATCTTTCTACTCAGCTAAGGGTCCCTGGTTTGATTCTCGGTATGGCCAAAAAGTTTATCATTGGTGAAGTGTGGGTTTACCCTTTCACACTGATGAATTAATGACCGGGGACTGGATGTTGTGCCTGTCCTGGTCTTAAGTTAGTTTGTAAGGCATATGAATCTACAACAGTTCTAGCAAGTCGGTAATGGAAAATAGATGGCTTTAATAAAAAACTGACCCAATTTTGGTAGGAATAGACATTTGAAAGTCTCTTTTCTTCATAAATAGGATTTTGGTAAGAAAAAAAGTCTTTGAGACGGCCACTCCTAAAAAAATCACTGTATAATATTTCTTATGTGAGCCAAGTTTTTCATAGTTTGTAAATTTACTAAACTGGTTTTAGAATTATTTGTGCGGGACTTAGGATGCAAAGTTTAAAAAATGATTTATCTGAATTTAAAATTTCTATTATTATTATTGCTGCTAGGTATTATTATTGTTGTTGTCATCGTAATTTATTTATTATTAGGCCTATTATTTATTACTATTTATTATTATTATTATTATTATTATTATTATTATTTGAGTATTGTTTGCCTAAGTAGGTAATTTATTGGCCACATAAATAAAGTAACCTGACCATGTTGTATGGAATTAAAATCAATTGAAATTGCTTAAATTCAGATTAACGTTAGGCTAGGTAGGCCTTAAGTTATAAAAACAAATTACTTGAGCTAATTGTTTTTTTTAAATGATTATAATTTTTTTTCCCCCTCCCAACAGATGGAGATCTGCCCTTACCACCTGACATATTAACACCTGTGAAGTCAGGAAATGATAACGGCGGTAATGGTAAGTTGCAATACTGAAATAAAAAAAATCCATTTGTTCTGACATGGTTGATAAAGCACTTGAAAATCTGAAGCAGTCAAAGATATTTTCAAATGTCACTGAAATTATAAGATTTTTTTGTGATTTCTTTTAAAATACAAAGTTTAGAAGAGAATGTTTAACAATGAGGTGGCCCAGTGGCTAAATAATTTTATGATAATGGAAATAGATGAAAATAAAGAAAAAGGAAAAATAAACTAATACCCTAAGTATAGATTTAATCAAGAAAGCCCACCTAGGGAAAAGTAAAAATGTGGGAAGAATCCAATGCACAAAGGTGACATCTTCTTTCCTTATTTTGTCTTCTATAGTAGAAATAGTTAAACACATAATTAACCACAAATAGAGTAATATTTTGACATTGTTGTCTTCATCAAATAAAAAGAGAAGAGGCACACTTTACACAAAGAATGAATTACTCCATTTTTAAATAAAAAAAGAAACTGTTAGAAACACTTTGCTAACTGTTGTAGGAGTAAAAATAATAAAAATAAATTTCTCAAAGGTTTTAGCTGTGGCTATCCAATATAAATCATCATCATCATCATCTTGTTGCCAGGTTCATTTAGTAAAATACCTCCATCTCCCTCTGTTCTTCCAACATTCTTCCTCCTCCACATCCTTCTCTCACTTGCACACTTGCTGCTATCTGTTCCTCCTTCCATCCTTGGTCTCTTCTCCCATGTTTTGCAACAGGGGCTACCGCAGTTAAAGGGCACAGCTATGGGTAGATGCACGGCTCGCTGATATGCAAATATTTACTTGGGAGTATGAGAAGAACACTTTTTTACAATCTCAGCCCATCAAACCCTCTGTATAATTGTGTTACATTAATGACATTTTCATGATATGTCCTCACTCTGAAGCATCCTTGGACATCTTCCTATATAATCTCAATAATTGCTGCCCCTTAAACTTCACCCACAACAAATCACAACATAGTCTCACCTTCTTTGATGTGAATCTGTTCCTTGATTACAACCATATTTGCAATACGACATATAAAACCCATATATAGCCACTATCATAGTAGCCATCCTTCATATATTAAACGGTCTCTACCATCAAACCTTGCTACCCGAACTAAACGGATATGTTCAGAACCCAATGACCTAACTGAATATTGTGAACCACTCTCAACAGCTTTCCAAGGCCGAGGCTACCTCAAGCCTTTAACAGACAACCATATTTCCAGAGACGACAATGACCCTCTAACAATAGTTGAAGACATACCTCTCCACACCATATAAACAATATTCTTAAAAGTGGCTACAAGCTCTTAACCAGTTTTACCCAGACCCAAAACCTTCTCAGTTCATCCCCAAGAGTCGTTTTCAAACGGCCGCCCAATCTCCACAATATTCTAGTCCGTCCTAAACTCACTGACCCAAAGAGATTCCAAGAAGAAAACTGACAATCAAAGGATCATGTTCCTGCGGTAACCCCCGTTACACCACGTAGAGATCCAACTACCGGCTACATATTTCAACAGCAAAGTCATTAAATTGGAATACAAAATTTCTGGTCATTACAACTGCAAAACAAATAGCTTGATATATCAACTACAGTACAACTCATATGATGCAGGCTATATAGGCATTGCTACAGGTTCTCTCAGACAGCGAATGAACAATAATTGTTTTGACACAAACCACAAAGACTTGCACAAGTATTTACCCATCAATACTGGTACCCACAGCCAGGACTTTCAAACCTGCTACTCATACAGCTTGCGAAGTGTTTATAATAGTTTCTTTTTGAATTCAAAATTGAGTCTTTTAGGGTTTGTGTAAAGTTTATTCCCTCTTCTCTTTTTTGTTTGAT
This sequence comes from Timema shepardi, assembly GCA_902151425.1. Classification (NCBI taxonomy): domain Eukaryota; kingdom Metazoa; phylum Arthropoda; class Insecta; order Phasmatodea; family Timematidae; genus Timema; species Timema shepardi. Next base: position 170,538 of record CABFVX010000027.1, read on the forward strand.
AAAGGCAACATTGCCGACATATTACTCAATTTGTGTTTAAATGTGTAATGTATGTGTGACTATTTCTACTATTAGAAGACTAAAGAAAGATGTCACCTTTATGCATTAGATTCTTCTCACAATTTTCCTCTTCCCCTAGGTAGGCTTTCTTCATTAAATTTACATTTATTTGTTTATTTTTCCCTTTTCTTTGTTTCTATAATTTTCCATTATTATAAAGCTCAGAAGGGAATAACGCAGAGTAAACTATTCGTTTTATATTCATAAACATTAAAAAGAATAGTTAAATATGTTAAGTTCTTGCTTGACTTACACAGTTTCATAGACATGTTGTTATGGTACTTTTGAAGACTATCAACACCATCCATAAAGCACCACTTTAAAGTTTAAACATAGTAGTTGGTGTTGTTAGTAAGTTGGCGTGACCTGGTGGTCTAAGAGTAAGGTGTCAGGGCTCCTGTGCCGAGGGTCCGGGGTTCAATCCTCGGTCCTGGCATAGATTTATCTGATTACCAAACCCTTCCTTCACCTCTGACAAGACATCTTGTGAATGTGGGGAATGCCAGGCCTCCACCGTGGTTCAGATTCGACGTTAAACTGTAGGTCCTCCATTTCATCTCACAATAACCCTACGATTACACATTAGCGTAAGTTCGTATAACCCGAACGGGTAGTAAAACACAGTGCTAATTAATAATAATAATAATAGTAAGTTGACTTACACCTGATAGTGTAATTGCCATTTTGTTCTACCTTGAGAGAAATTAATATTTTCAACAGTTTCTATCCCTCTTTGGCGGGCCGAATGGTCTAAAGTTGGTGTCACTCTTGCAATAGATTGTACAGCTGATGACAGGGAGAGTAAGGTTTAAATCCTGATTTAATATACTGAGATTTTTTTTCCCTTGATGGTTTTCTACTTTCCCTCTACACAAATATGGGTGCACTTCCTCTAAATTACACCTTCCTCATTCCTAACACATTGGATTGATTAGTACTCTTACATGTCACTCAAACAGGTAGTGATGCATGATATTAAAGAGAAAAACTTTTTTCTAAATAAAAAATACTCTATGGATTACTGTGTTATCTACAGTAAAAATAAAGAGTAGGTTATGACAAAATCACCGTTGTTTGACAGAGAAACAGACGGGTAAAATGCCGGCCGAAGGCCCAGACGACACTGATTACAATCGCCGGGGAGCATTCAGCGACGACGAGGACTCTCACTTTTTCGCTTATTTCATGACAATGGTGCTTGTCTGCATCATTGGCTACTTGGTGTTCCACAACAAACAGAAGGTAAAGGACCGTTTTTGATTCAGTCTGTCAAATGTTATGCCATGAACCAAAGCTATTTTTTTTAAATTCAGTTTATTTAACTTAACTTGCACTCTATGAACATAAGGTTGTTTCATTACCTGAACTAAAAACCAAGCTGTGTTGATGGTCGAATGGCATAACACATCACTCTAGTGTTTGACTGAATTGCTGAAACTAAAATTCTAGTCGGGTTTACCTACAATTTTGCATGCAACACTTAACTTGTTTTTATTATTTCTTTTATTGCCAACTTAATTGAATAACTTCTTTTGAATAACTCTTCTCACCAGTACATTCTTCTATACATAACTAAACATAATCATAATCATTATTAATATTATTATTTATTGAGTTCTGTCTTACGACACGACATGTCCATTCCTGTTGTCATTGAACTTGGACCGCCAATACGTCCTGTCTTCGCCTCCTTATTCCTAAGCTCCTCTTTCCCCCAACCTTGCCTTCTATTAAGTCGTGCAGAAAAATGTTCCTCATAAGGATGTGTCCTATCCAGTTTGCTTTGTAACAAAAAATCACATCCAAAATGGTTCTCTTCTCACCCACTCTTCTTAGGACTTCTTCATTTATCCTCCTGTCTGTCCACCTGATCTTATAAATATATTATTTGTGTAGTTATATTTTCCCTCGTTAATTTGTGTCTAGATTTTGGCGCTTGCTGTGGAGGGCCGGTCTAGAAAAGGGTCTCGTAGAAGGCCTAACACAGCTGGATACAGGAAGCTGGACAGTAACCTTGAGGAGGCTGTGACGTCATCGTGCAGCCAGTCCGTCACCCACGTCATATACTAAAGACACCTTTGCACTGCCATTTTGTTGGGTACTTGTTGCTCCATTACCTAAACACCACAGTTTATTCAAGCTTTCATTGTTTATTTTTGTACTTAAATAAATAATGTTTGTCTTTGCAGGGTTTTTATAATAACTTATGCATATTGTGATTTTTTTTTTATTATATCTTATATCTAACCACTTTGTAAAGACACATCTTTTGTAAACAAACTCAAATTTTCCAATAAATATTCTTTCTTTAGGATCAATATATTTTTTTTATATAAGATATATATCGAATTTTGAGCAGACTTATTACTTTTTGGTTCTCGTCTTGTAGCATTTAAAAAAAAAGGGGGACAATAAATTGATGTACTGCGATAAAACCTTTTCTTATATATAAGGACATAATGTATACATATATTTCATGGTCTTATCATTTTCGACCTAGAATATTAGTTGTTTTTTTTGTAAATTATTTTGCACAGCTTTGGTACCTGGTTACTTGACTCAAAATAAAAATATAAATTAATTAATACCTGTGTGTAGAGTTCTAGAATCGTGACTAAGCTATCACATTTCCAATATTATAAATAAATAGTTTCTAAAGTTATTTAATCAATTAATTTCCTTGCATGGTTTTGGTTAAGAATGATTATCTGATTTGTAAAATAGACACACTAGGTTGCACTAGGTCAGCTTTTGGGATGGTGATTTTCAATTTTCCATTAAAAAAAGTTAAATTTGTATCTCTTGTTTAATTTTTTAATGTAATAACTTTTAATAAGTAACACTTAAATGTAATAAAGTCGAATATCGGCCACATTTAGTCATTGCCGATGGTGAGAGGTTTTAAGATGTGGCAATTTTTCACAATTGTGTAACATACATTTACTTATGTTCATATAACTATGTTGTTCAACCTAAATATAATTATTTTTTATACTCATATCAACGATTATATGGTCTAAAGCGCTAGTGTTACAATAGCCTGGATTGCTACTGAGAGAGGGGGAAGGTGTGGAGGCTTGAATCTCGTCCAGGTGCGTTGAAATGGTTTTCCTATCCCCTCTTCATGCTAATGTAGGTACACGTTTTCAAAAATTAATAGGCTCTACCTCTTATGAAAGGTTGCTAATAGCGTTTATGTTAAAACACACCAATATAACAATTATTTTGTATTTTTAATACCAGGCTAAGGATAAGATGGAGGCTTCTCGGAATGAGGTCGAATAGCGAACTTACATTCTGGTATTCACCGACACTCGAGTTCCTGCAGGCCAGAAAGTTAGTTAATTATGTTAAATAATGTTGATTACTTTGATCTTTAAGTGCAGCGTTGGATTAAATTGTTTAATTAAATCTAAACATCAATTTAGTTATATGGTATTATTTCATGTTAGTTGTACATATTCTCTTCCTTTTAATAATCATGTTAAAAACAGTTTTGAATGGCTTAGTTTAATAAAATATGTGTTTTTCTTTTGATATGTGCTAAGTTTAGTAATGTAAATTTAATATATTTTTGATTACAAGGGTAAAAAAAATACAAAAATCATGCTGTAGTAAAGATAAACCATTAATTTTAAACTAATTTGTTAAAGAGTTTACGAAAATGTGGCCATAAGTAAAGCACACTAGGCAAGTTCTGTATGGCTAAACTTTTTTTTGTAAATAAATATTCATTAGTAACTAATAAAATATATCCAAATAGCATGCTCATTAATTTTATCATCTATGGTATTAGGTACACAAATTATGGTATTTGTATTGGAATATTTATTGGTAAACCATATCTGTACACTTCTACATTTAATACAATCTTTTTATTACAGAGAATTACTTGTGAATCTATCATCTTGGTGTGTAAAAACCAATTAATCCATGCCCTTTAAAGTTATAGCAGGATTTTTTTTATAGGAAGGATAGCTACAAACATTACTGAAACTTTACTTTAATATATTTTTACATCAAGTCAAGAGCTATTCAGATGTTCCTTTTGATAGTGTGTATCAATACCTACAAAATAATAATTATTATGGTAATACGAGCCCTCCCCAATAGTTGCAATGCTTCTTACCTTCATAGGTGGAAGCTTGCTCACTAATATATATAACCAAATTCAGGCACCCCCTGGTCTCAACCATATATGACCATCTCTACTTTTCTTCCAAGCAGGCCTACTCACACCAGTCAGTCATTTATATTAATAATCTAATAATTCATAATTTAAAATACTATGAATACAGCAGTCTATTCATCTACCAAGAGTCAAGACACAAGTTTGAACAGGCAACTACAGAATACAAGCAAAAAAAGAAAGAAACAGGCAACAACAGTATCTAAGTGACCATGATCTACCTTTAGCCATACTGCCATAGTTCAATTGCTCTTTTACTAGTTTCTGCTGAAGAAGTGGAATGATTCACCTCAAAATCATAATTATATGTTCATTTTTGTGTTTTTGATTGTGAATTTCAAAGCATACAGTTTTCTAGTATGTAGGCCTTGTCCTTCTATATAATTTTGAATCTTTACTTTTCAATTAATAAACAGAGTATTCATGACATCCACATTATAATAAAGCTTCAAATTGACCGTCCATAAAGAAAAGATTAATTCATAATATAGCCAACCAATAAAATGTATGTTTCCATCCATATTTGTCGTGCGTGTGTTTGTGTGTATCTAAAAACAATTTGCAGTTCCCTATAACAAATCATCCACTGGTTATTAATTTAGGTTCTCATGTAAACTTGCTGTTAAGTATTTCTTTAGCATAAAAAATAACCTCACATAGCTTTATACAGTTTTGTTGAATTGTGAAGTTTATACTCTGGAACTTTTAAGTTTGAATGGACTTTATTTTTATTGATTCATTTAACACATGGCTTACTTCAAAGGAGAGGAAGAAAGAGAAAATTGTTTAGATAAGAATTGCACCAGCACTTTTATGGAAGTAGACCGTGAAACCACTACATAGTTAATCAATCTCAATACAGCTGGTCAGAATCGAATCCTTTCCTTCTTAACCCCAAAAGATGTACTGCAATGCACTGGGTGAGTTGAACAACCAATAAGAGACTTAGCTCTTTATAATGGATCAACACCATCAACTGATTCCAGTCTGTGGCTGGGCCAGTTGAGTCAAATGCCATCTCCCTCTGTCCTTCCACCATTCTTCCTCCTGCACTCTCTTCCACTCTCCTTCTCTCACTTGTTGTTATTTGTTCCTCCTCTCTCTTCCTTGGTCTTCCTTGAGATCTCTTCCCTACATACTTCACATCCATTAATTTTCTTGGAATCCTCTCCCCTTCCATTGTCATTATGTGTCTATACCATCTCATCCTTGCTCTCTCAACTATCTCGTGTACATCCTGTACCCCAACTCTTGACCTCATTCTTCGTCGAGACCCAAAACTTGAATTTGTTGATTGATTTGTGTGGGTATTGTAATGTGTGTAACATAACTCGTGGTTGTTGTCCTAACTGTTGTGTACCTCGACAGTCTTTGTTGTCCAATTATAGATGTGATGTTAGACAATCATCGTATAGTAGTCATTTGTATTTTTCATGTGCCAAAAACTAGGAAGTTTTTTTTAAAAAAACTGTGCACATCTTCACTTGACATAACTTTCAAAACAACGAAAACCCATCTAATGCCCTATTTGACTCACCCTTATTTCCTTCAACTGCCAAAATTGGTCCCACACTTTTCAGCATAGTATATCACTCAATTGACCGACCCATGTTCAAGTTGAAAAAAAATAAAAGAGTAAAATTACTTTTGTAAGATAAGAGCTTCATGATCCTAAGACTAACGTATTTATGAAGTGTACTAGCCATTTAAAAAGTATTTTATTTATATTATAAAAGACAGTTGTGTTTTTTAAAATATCTCCATAATGAGTGAAATCTCTATTTTAAAAAGGTATTTATGAGTGTTATTTAACCAGTATTCATTTGTTTTGTGTTCAATTACATTTTCATACTAGTTTGTTTAGTACAATTAGCTAAGTCGTTAAAAAATATGTGAATAAATTGTAACCAGCATTGGTTTGGTTTGGTTTGGTTCTTCACTTAAGACCTAAGTTTGAAAATATTTTTTTAATATAATTACATTTGATAAAATAAATTTGGTATTAAAAAATAATAATAAAGAGACCTTTTATGTATACTGGTCGTTGGGTGACATATTTTGTTACCACCCACGTTTTAGAAAACTGAAAACTAGGATAAAATACATTAAACTAGATCACGTGATTAAGTGGAATTTGGAACCAAGACTCAGGAACTGGAATAATAAAATCTTAATACTTAATAATTGTAACTCAATTGTCAGTAGATGTTAATGAATTAAAAAGTTTATAGAGTCACTCTACTCTGTCTTCATTCATCATCACACTGGTTCATTAATTATATTTTTCTATTTGGTGGACTGCCTCTTACTATCCATCTGGTCTATCCTTATATTTTAATTTAATGCGGAAATGGATGAGGTATGGGTGGAAGAAAGTGGGACACCATTTGTAAAAAAAACAACACAAAAAGCCCTGAGTACACCTGTACAAAATTTGAACTCTGATATTCTTGTTATTTGTTGATACAGAATATTGATAGAGCGATGCTTTATATTATTCCCACATTGTAGTTGATTACATCATCATCAATCGTTTCCAGCCCGTGGCCGGCTCAGTTTGGTAAAATCCCTCCATCTTCCTTTAAGCCTTCTACCATTCTTCCTCTTTTAATTTCTTCCATTCTTCTCATTACTAAAATCTGAAATTAGACATCTGCGAAGAATGTTTTTCGATTTTGAATTGACGCAAATATATTTCACTAATATCAAAGCATAGTTAAATATGTTAAAATCACAAACTTAAATCATTAAAGATGTGCAGTATAAAAGTTTACCTCTTCCATGCCGGTCGTCATATTTTCACACAGTAACCATGATAGCCGAGCCAACACTTGCAATATTCCAGGAAACCCGCTCACTGCTTGGGGTAGAATCCCCGCTTTCTCTTTTACTACGCGTCAATAACTTAACATTATTCGACATTCTTGGGGCATATGGGTGGATTAGATAAAGATTGTTAAGCTAGGTTTGAAATGAGTACAAACTTGGAAAAAATTAACACTGTATAGGCTTCAAACTACCTAAAGATCTCCTTCTAAAATTGGAATTAAATGTTATCTTTTACCATTTATTTAAATAAGAATTTCTTAGGGAATCATGGTGGGTTTGGATTAACCAATATCGAATTAGACAGATCCCACTGTACATTCATTGGTACTTCTCCATTTCTTCTGTTATGAACCATTGTGTTGCTAGTGATCTAGTAGTTTTAGTCACTCTATTAGACGAAAACAAAAAAATCACACATTTAAGTTTTCACTGGACAAACTTTGTCATATGTTATCGAAAGTTCGCTGGTTATGTTTATACTTCATATTTTTCATTAATTATAATTATATGGTTTTGGGTTTGTCAATTATAATTTCTGGTGGGGCATTCTATTTTGTGTAAACTAAGAAGTGTGACAATTGAATGTTTGTTCAATTTATGTTGTAGTTTAACTATCCACGAGTGTGAAATTATATACATTTATTTTTAGGATTGTCTCTATTTGTATTACATCAATATTATATACATGAACATTTAGTATTAACGGGGCTAGCCTAAATGTTCTTTTAACATTTCGTTGGTTTGTCCAATAAACAAATATTGGACAACATTCAGCAGAACTGAAAGATCTAATCAGTGTTCTCCCTGTGACCCATCGAAGAGGTGTGCCGCGCCCGGCTAATCTTACTGACCAACCAAATAAAATTTAAATGAGATCTGCTTTTCAATAATCTAAACCGTCGAAGACAGGGGGATTGCGGTTCAATCCCAGTCGGGTGTATTAAGGGTGGTTTTTCCTAAATGGTTTTCCACTCCCCCAACATGCAAATGCAGGTACACCTCTTATAAATTCAACCTTTTTAATCCTTCACACTTTGGTATAACTAGTACATAGGCGTATAACCTGAACACGTATTAAAATGCAGTGCTAAAAAAAAGTGGTTTTTTTTCAGTACTATATGGTACCAGTATACCGACACCACCTGGCTGTGAACATTTTCTGTAATAAAAAATTTCTAGTAAAAATTTATTTTTTCTTAAAAAGTGATATATAATTTGTTGACTTTTATTCACTTTTAATAACTCAACAACCCACCTCAATGGCGTATTTAGTTAATGCGCTAGTTTCGTGTTGCGGTAGATGGCCGAGCATGGAGAAATTAAGGTTTAAATCTCGCTTGGGTGAACAGGGGGTGGTTTTTTTAAAAATGGTTTTCCACTTGCCTCCCATGAAAATGTGGGTTCACTTCTTCTAGATTCAACCCTCCCAATTCCCAACACATTAGTGTAATTATTACTTAAACGTATAACCCGAACAGGTAGTAAGGTGCAGTGTTAAATAAAATAAAAAATATTCACTCGGGTGTATGTTCAAACACTCCTCAAGTTATGGACTAGCATCGGTGATAAGACGGGCTAAGGTGTTAACCTTATCTTGTCTGGTTTTCCTCATGTGGGGAGGTCACTTCAAATCTTGGCTGGGTGTATTAAGGGTTCCCCACCTCCCCTAAATGGTTTATTCACCCTTCCCCCACCACTACTCAAACGTAAGTATATATTTACTCCAAATTTTACCATCCTTATCTATAATCCGGATGCTTGTAAAATCAGTTTTTATATAAGCCTTAATATTGAGAATATTTTCATGTTTTTACAAAATATACTTTTAAATTGTCGAATATATATATTACCACTTAGGCTAGCCCTAAAAAAAATTAGTAAAATAGTGAAAAATTAATTCACACAAAACTTTTGTCAATCTTGGCAATATTAATAAAAAGTGCAGCTACTATAAATTGCACACTAACTTCAATAACATATTATATAGAAATGAACCTATTTATAGAGTATGTCTTATCTTGTTAAAACACAAAAACAATTATCCCTATACCTAAATATTTTTATGCGTGTGATGTTTGTGTTTGTAATAAATTGTGCATTTAATATTCAGTAGTATAAAGTAAGTGTTTTATTACATGTAATCAAGATATATTTTTTAGTTGTTTTTTAAGTTTTGAAATCTTTTTTTTTCAGAACTCAAGTCGAGCTCAACTTTAGACCAAAATACTTAAGCTATTCCATTAAATAAATCACCTTAGTTGTGTTTTTTTTTCCTTCTTCAATAAATTATACTTTGGAACACCCTCATATTAAAATATTATTACTCATTGTTTTATTAAATACTATGTATCACAATTTAAGATTATCAAAATTAATTTTAAGCTAGGTATTCTTGTTTTGATTAATTTAATTTTTTTTCAAAGTCACATATTAATTATGTGGCTCTACTGTTATATATATTATATTTCTTGTGTAATTTTGATAAACTGTACTATATTTTGTTGTGTTGTATGAATGTAAAGTGTTCCTGTATTGTTTCATACAACACACTAACATGTCAGAAACAACTGAAATTGATTTAAATAAAATACAATTTAAGGAAGTTTTGTTAGTTGTGCTAATCTACAAATAGTATTCTTTATTTTCCTTGATCCATGGGAATTAGCCGGGAATTTGAAGTGATCGGGAAAAAACGTGAATAAGTCAAAAATTTGGTAAATTACAACAACAATCTGGAAAAATGTTGTTTTACTCAAAATATGAAATATAATAATCATTAAATCAGTAAATAATGTTAATACAAATTAAAAAAAAAGATGTTTATTTAAATTTTAAAACTTATTATTAGTAAAAAAGATTAGTAG
>CABFVX010000027.1:182978-194292 GCA_902151425.1 Timema shepardi
GTGTGTGATCTTGCGTGGACCGACGCGGTAACGTCTCCTGAAGTTCGCGTCTCTTTCTATTACCTACCACCCTCACCTCGGCGGGGTCAAAGACGCTGTTCGGGACGCGAAGTCAGGACTGGGCTTTAGAAGAACAGCCTTCTTTTCATGAGACTGTTTGAGGTTTGACGGTGCGAAGTTTTTTTTTCTCCTCACGTAGTCATCACTCAATTGTTTTTCCAATCAATTTCCAACGAATTAAACTGATCCGAATTATTAACAGTTTAAATAATTTTTTTTTCTACACCTTCTAAATCTGTCAACCGGAATAAACCGAAGATGTACGGAATGTTACTGGAGAGTGTCCACCATTTTCTACAGGTAAGTCAACACTTTATATATATATTCCCACCCCCCTTGCCAAATACAAGCGTTTTTTTCCCTCTCACCACTTCTTTCAGGTCATACAAATACTTTAATTACTGTAGTAGATTCGCCATAGAAGTGGTGGTACAGTAGCCCCATAGCTTCTTTGGTGCTGACTGACAGTTTACAGCTGACAGCTGACGGTTTTGAAAAGTTACCAGACTAAATTATGTATCCCTACGCCGAACCATATGATCTGCAAAAACATGTATTTAGCAGCTGTCACTTTTGACAGTCAAAATTTAGGTATATACCTAAATGTTGACTGTCAAGAAGTCAGCTGTGAACTGTCAGTCAGCACCAAAGAAGCCGTGGGGCTACTGTAGCTGATAACAGACAGCCATAAATTTACTAAATATACTCTTATTCTAGCCATTTGCCAAACCTCATGATCTTTTGTCTTTTTTGACGATTAAAACTTTCACAGTTAACAATTATTTTTTTTAGCACCACGTCTTATTACTCGTTCGGATTATACGCTTATGTACTAATTACACTAATTGTTTTAAAGATTAGAAGGGCCATATTTATAGAAAGTATACCCTCATTTGTGTAGAGGGAGAATGGAAAATCACTTCAGGAAAACCACCGTCCAAACACCCGAACGAGATTCGAACCTCGATTTCCTCGTCGTCGGCAGTTTGGTCTACTGCGAGAGTAGCGCGTTAGACCACGTGGCCACCGAATTCTCTGAATATTTTCGGAATATTATATATAATTAAATATTGTGTCCAGCAAAATTGGTAGACACTTTCACTCTCGCTCATAGAAATACTCTTATGCTAATCATCCGGATCAAAAAATTCCCGTTAAATACCTCAAAATAATAAATAAAATTAATATAGTTAAATATCAAAGGGATTCGCTGGCAAATCGACCCTGAGTGACATAAAATCATAAAAGTGATTACGTTGTTAATCACTATAATTTTAAAACACATTCTTGATATTAGATAAAATTATTATTATTATTATTATTATTATTATTATTATTATTATTATTAGCACCGCATCTTACTACCCGTTTGGGTTATACGCACTTACGCTAATGTGTAATGGTTGGGTGATTGTGAGATGAAATGGAGGACCTACAGTTTAACGTGGTATCCGAACCACGGTGGAGGCCTGGCATTCCACACATTCAACAGTTGTGATTAATACACGTCTTGTCAGAGGTGAAGGAAGGGTTTGGCGATCAGATAAATATGTGCCGGGACCGGGGCTTGAGCCCCGGACCCCCAGCACAGAAGTCCGACACCTTACCCCTAGACCGCCAGGTCACCGACATTATATAAAATATTTAGGTATTATTAATTTACTTAAAACCAATACTAGCTGATTATATTTAAATAGCTTTTTGTTTAATCATTAGCTAATAATACGTTTGGTTGACATGTGGTCCTTAAGACCTTTGCGCCCTTAAGGACCGCCATAGGTTTGACTAATGTGAGCGAAAAAATAATTCCTTGTTTGATAATATTTTTTACATCCTTTACTGTTTCCACCCTGTGACCTGGGTCAGTTTTTTATTCAAGTCATATATTTCCCACTACCGGCTTGCTAGGCCTGTCCTAGCTTTATATGTATTATATCTAACGTAAGACTTGTACAGGCACAACATCAATTCCCCCGGCCGTTAATTCATCACTGTGAAAGGTTAAACCCACATTTCACCAATGATATATTTTAGAGCATGCCAGGAATCGAACCCAGAACCTCAACATAAACAATCGGATATAATATTTGAACCTCAATACTTTAAGTAAATATTTTATATTATTAAATTTGGTTTCAAATAAAAAAAGGGCGATCTTCACACCCCCTATCAATTACGTTTTGCAATATTATGAGAAGGGTAGAGCTCTAGAAATTATGTATCCGAATTTGCTTGGGAAATCATTAAGGGGAAAAAAACAAACCTTAGTGCACCCGACTGAGATTCGAACCCCAATATCTCCGTCACTGGTAATCCAGTCTAACACGACAGTGACGCGTTAGATCATGTGAACCCCGATGCGGATAGATATATAAATTATATTTATAAATATTATGAAAGCTAAAAAAATATTCACTCAAATTTGACTTATTACTTTCAATAAGAGCTCGATTAGATCAACTCTCTTCAGTGGCCGAAAGTTCTAAGGCGTCACTCTCGTGCTGATGACGGGGATATCGAGGTTTTGAACCCCAGTTGGATATACTGAAGTTTTTTTCCCCCTAAATGGTTTACCATTCTCCTTCCACGCAAGTTCGGGTACTTTCCTCTAAAATGATTTTCTCATTCCTACCCCATCATGTAATTATCATATATTCGTATAACCTGAACAGGTCGCAAGACGCGGCGATAAAAAAAAAAATTGGAACCTACCCGCATCTGTGAACACGCAGACTAAACGTCACAATTGTTTGGTCTAGTTTACTTTGGGCAGGAAGGTCAGGGTTTGAATCTTAACTGTGTGTGCAGAGAGATATTAAAAAAAAAATCTAAATGGCTTGACCATTTATCTACATGCTACTGCGGGTATAATTTTCAAAATTTCTCCTTTCACTCCAATAGTGTAATCAAATTTGCATTTGGTAATTGTACCTTTATTGTGAGTGCAGCTTGACCTAGTGCGCTTTCGACTACCAAATAAAATGGTGAGATTTAAGGCAATAGGATTAGAAACACATCTCGTCAGGATTGAACCCGGTCCTCCCTAACGAGAGGAAATAATCCAGAACATTACACCGACTAGATTGGTATACTATATTTAAAACGTTTGGTTCACTTTGTCTTCTTTCTTTTGACCCGGAACAAGGGTAGAAGAGAAGCTAATCAATGACTGATCTAGCTTAATTGTTTGTGACCTTTTGTGGTAGAGGAAGGAGAGGAAGGCGCGTGGTAGGTAACAACATAATAAAGAACTTGCCCCCACCCAGTCCCACTTCGTGGTACGTGGCTAGAGTAGCTGGTCACATATTTAGAGGGGCCCAGGTTCGAATCTGTAGGATCATAACGGATATATTTATTATTTTTATACAGCTTCGTCATACTTCCCTGTTATTATTATTATTATTATTATTATTATTATTATTATTATTAGCACCGCGTCTTACTACCCGTTCGGGTTATACGCTTATCTACTAAATACGCTAATGGGTTAGAGATGAGAAAGATTAAATTTAAAGAAAGTGAACCTGCATTTGCATGAATAAAGTGCGAAAACATTTAGGAGAATTTTTTATATACTAATAACACTATAATATTAGATGTTACACTTAACATATTGATTTAAAGACAATTGATGAATTAAAAAAAACCATTCTACTGCTTGTCATAAAAACAGCACAATCATATGTAATCATTTTAATTAAATTATGGTATCAACCTGTTTATCTCTAATCAGGTCATTGCCTCTCTAAAAAAAAAGCAACAAAAGCTAACATAAGCACGGAATAAGTTCATCGCTCTTCATAACCCTCGATGACGGAGAGGGACTATACTTGAGGGCTATTTTTTACGCCCGGAAAACAAACAAAATAAGATGGATTCGGTCTCTTGTTTGTTACTAAAAATACCCCGGTGCCTCTTAGATTCCATTTCTACACACCTTGGCTCAGTCGATAGACGTGTCTGCCTAGAGAGTTGAGGATCACGGGTTCGATTGCCGGTATGGCAGAAAAGTTGATCACTAGTGAAATATGGCCCTTTGGTAATGGTGGGTGGAGTGTTGGATGTTGTGTTTGTTCTATATTCAATTCAATCTATAATCAGTCGGTTCAGAAAGTGCACGTTAAATACCACAAAGAGATAACTGAAGTAAATGGTTTTCTAAGTAATTTTAGCTCTGACTATACTTTTACTTTATCTTGACACCTCGGAGAAAGAAGTATTGTGATCGTCGAGATAATCGAGCTCTAGATTTTGATAACTGTTAACGTTTCATTGACTCCCTGAAACAGAAAAAATTGTTTTCACGATGCCGTCTGTCTGTCTCTCCAACTAGAGGTGAAACTCAATTCACCGATTGGGCTAAAAATTGGTATTTAAGGCCTTCATAAGGTCCCCTGAGGATTTTATGGAAAAATATATCTAACCTTAAAATTAAGAGTAGTTTACTGAAGGGCAAAAAGAGATTAAATCGATTTTCTCAAAATCCACTATAACGATTTTTATTAAACTTTGATTATATATGAAATATATTTTTATAAATCCAACAGTGTCTGAGATATTGGCAAACATATTAATACAATTTTGTGAGCTTTAGTTGTAAAGAGATATTACTTAAGTTTTAACGCAATAATTCTCCAATACCATTGAGTAATTAAATATAAGTGATTCTCTAGAAGTTTATATTGTTTTTCCTTAAACCTCTTAGGAGAAATGTTTGTACAACAATGATCTATATCCATTTTAGACTCAATAGTTAATATTTACATTTTTTATTGGTCAAAATTTATAAATGAGGAATTTAATAGCAATGCGATGGCATGAAGATTTGCAACACCTAATAAAATGTCGATAATTTTAACAGGAAGGGAAATTTTAATACAAAGTGTTGACTCTTGTGGACCCAACATTGATGTTTTTTTATCGGTCCAAACATAAAAATGAGGACATTAATTCTTTAAAAACAAAATTATAGAATTTAAAACCGGGATTAAAAAAAAAGTTCTACATAAGTATAGTGCAATCTATGATTGGGTTTGCTAGTGTATATTATTTCGTTTCACATATATTACGAGTTTTGAGTAAATATCTCCATTTTAAAACACTAGAGCGAGAAAGTCCGTGCGGAGCTCCATACCATTTATTTATTTAAGTCTGAAAATAAAATTAATTGTTATGTTATTTGATGGACAGGGATTTTTCCTCTTTTCTCAATAATTTTGTAACATTGTATATTATTTCATTTAATCTATTTTAAGGATGGTTTCTGCAACATTGTATATTATTTTGCTTCACAAAACCGAGAGAAAGTCCATGCGGCACACCGTACCATCAATTTTCCTTTAAATGTATGATTCTTTTTACTTTTATTATTTCCATATTCTTGTAAAATTAATATATAATAAATTTAACCTATTTAATATCTAAGTTCTTATCATATCTTAATTCAGGTGAGCCATTTTTCTTTCTTTATGTATTTGATATGTACACTTCGTTTAACCTGAAAGATAACAGTATTCTTACCTTAACATATTACACTATGACCATATCTTATAAACTACGGCATGGTGGAATCTTGAAAGGTAAACTTACTACTTTTCAGAGTAAACAAAGAGTACTCTGTTTACTGATCCGTTAAAAATAGATGGTACAGTATGAAGTTTATAAAAAATGTCAATTTATTTTAAAACTCTTTCATCTCAAAAAATACTTTTGTATGTAGATTCTATATTAAGGATGACCTGGTGGTCTAGGGGTAAGGTGTCGGACTTCTGTGCTGGCGGCCGGGGTTCAAACCCTTCCTTTACCTCTGGCAATACATCTTGTGAATGTGGGGAATGCCAGGCCTTCACCGTGGTTCGGATTCCACGTTAAACTGTAGGTCCTCCATTTCATCTCAATTTCATCTCACAATCACCCTACCATTACACATTAGCGTAAGTGCGTATAACCCGAACGGGTAGTAAGGCGCGGTGCTAATAATAATGTAGATTTTATTTGGGAGTTAGAGAGGTACGTCTACCCTAATAGCTAAGTGGTTGGAGTAGCCACCACAATTAAGAAACTGTTTATGAAAATAAACACCTCAATATAACTAGTCAGACTCTTGTCGCTATACAGGGTGTGACTGAAACAATTATAAGATTAGAAACTTGAAAATTAAAATTTTAGTAGAAAAATAAATGTTCATTAACTAAATAAAATCAATCTTCATGGTACATTTTTTCCCTATTTGAAGCTAATGTCTCTCAAGATGAGCTCCACCGGACGTCAGTCAAACCTCAACACGTTGGCCATCCCTTTCCTCAGCATAGACCGTATAATGGTTTCCAGGCCACCCTATACAACTTAAAACAAATGGTACGGTACACCGTAAAGACATTTGAGCTTCTTTACCTAAAATTTGAGACATTTATTTAAAGCTCGTAGGATCTTTGATGATAAGTATATTAAATATACATTGTTGCAGAATCATATTGAGGAAAAAGGAGCATCTCCGTTCACCAAAGAGCATTACAATCAACTGCCCCTATTTCTAAGACCTCTATTTATAACCTATTTGCTTACAGATTATAAACTATTGGTTTTATAAAAAATATACTTCAATTAAAAGTTTTGTATATTTAATAATCCTACAACTTTTCAATATCCAATTATTACTTATCTCAAACATTTGAACAAATTTGATCAAAATTATATATTCTCACTCATGTAAGGTGCCCTAAAAGTCATTTTCCAAGAAAAATTAGCTCCACCATTTTGTTTATAATGTTAAACAGTGCCTAGAAAAAAAAATCTCATGGTGTCAGCCCTCAATATAGCCGTACTGACCTAGCGCACGCTGTCTGTTGACAAAGATAATGCAAACTTTCGTGGATAGAGTGTGTCATACGGTCAGAACAACGAGTCCTCCAGCCGTTAATAACAGTTTTTTTTAGACCTGAGCCGCTATTTTTTTAAACTCAAGTATCTTCTTATTGGTCCACACGAGGCTTAGTTTGACCCGGTTACAGACTAACCACTTCACAGAAAATATGGAAGTACCGGGGATCAAACCCGTAACCTATGGGATCTGTAGTCAGGAACTCTGACCACAAGAGCACAAAGAATTTTAAATCGAAATACTTAGCACCGGTTTCAAGAAAACGGATCCCCCCTCCACCCCCTCTTTCCAACCGTAAGTAAACTACACCTTAGTCTTAGGGTCTCATTCCAAAAACCCTTTTGGGAAACTTTATAAAAACCCTAGATACCAAGCTCTATCCTTTTGGCTCTAGATCTAGATACAGGCAGACAGACAGACGGGTTCATCGGTTCATGAAACGTCGACATAAAAAAAATTAATCAAATAAGATTTTATTTTTACTATCCCTATTAAAGATGGGTCGAATCCTAATTTTCTCGAGTCCAAATCTTAAATTTTCTTTTGGATCTCAACACTAAATTCTAATCCACGAAGCTTTAAAAATATATAAATTTTAGTTAAAGTGAATGTATTCAATATTGAATTTAAAACAAGTTGTTTAAGGCCACTGACAAATACTATTTGGTTTGTCATGTCTATTACGTCATAGACAATAGAGATAATGTTTTTTTGAAGTAAATTAACTATGTTAATCTAATTAGGATATTTTGGGTAATTTTGTAAGCCTCACAATTAAAAAAATCGAGTCAAAGTCTTTATAATAGTTGTATTAAAGCTACTTTTTTTGGAGATTTTTTTACAAATTTTGACTTTCACGAATACAATGAGCTTTTTTTAGCACCGTGTTTTACTACCCGTCTGGGTTATACGCCTATGCACAATAATGGGTTATGGATTAGGAAGGTTTTACTGAGAGGAAACGCACCCGCATTTTCGTGGAGGGAAAGTGGAAAACCATTTAGGAAATATCACCCTCAATGCACCCGACCAGGATCGAACCCAGATATTCCCGTATTCGGCAGTCTAGTCCACCAAAGTGGGTTACAATGAGATTCAAGGGATTAGCGTCCCTTCTATAATCACAATACTTACTCTTTCTGAGGGTTCACGAGAAAGTTAAAATGAAAACAATAAGAAAGTGTCGGCCGGCATAGCAACTAAACACCTGATGGGCCCCTCCCCCCGTCAGATACGGACCTGCCAAAACGAGCACGCGGATGTTTTGCTAATCTCTCCGCGTTTTTTCTTTTTTTAATATTCCGCACGAACATGAGAGTTCCCCTTTTGGCTACACTTCATCGGCGCTAAATGTCTCTTTCTCTATTTCTACGGTCGACCCTTGCATCCAGATGAGCTGCCTCTTAGAAGATCTCATTCTCACATCTCAAACTCGCTATACCACCCTCCCCCATCTTCCCCCACAAAGTTCATTATATAAAGTCCAACTTTAATAAGAAAGTCTTTTTATAAAATACTACAAACTTTATTTTCGCGGCCAAACTTGATTATATTTTAGTTAATTATTAGGATTATTTTAATAGTATGAATTATATCCATCAAAATTGACAAGTTCCTTATTATGTTACTTGACTTATGAATAGGCATAATTAATTTTAGTAACCTTTCTATCTATCAGATATGTCAAATTGTAAAAAAAAAATTGGACCATAACTACTGGTCCCCAAATCGTAAGGAGAACTCATCTTGATTCGAGTATCCTAATCGGTGAGCCCGCGTAATAAATGTCAGCAATCAGCATCCTCTAATCTGGTTTGCCGGTGGTAAAGAGGTCAGCGTTTGAATCCTGACCGGGCCTAATGGTTTTATCATACAGTAAAATGATCTCCCACTTTATTTCCACTCAAATGCCGACACATTCCCTTAAAATGTTATCTTACTCATACTTACCCCAGCAATGTAATTAAATGTGAAGATATTCCGGATGGGTAGTAAGAGATGGTAAAAAAAAAAAACTTGTGTCGTGATTATGACTTAAGGTGAAATGAAAGAGGACGCGAGAAAAAGCATGCGTTTTTGCAGGGTTTATTTTTATGGCAAAATATTTCACTTATAAGTTTACTTAAGAACAAAGTATAATAATAATAATATTAGCAACGCGTCTTACTACCCGTTCGGGTTATACGCGTTAAGTACTAATTACTCTAATGGATTAGGAATTAGGAAGGTTGAATTAGAGGAAGTGAACTCGCATATCCGTGGAGGGAGAGTGGATAACCATTTTTAGGAAAAACCACCCCCAGTTCACCCGACCGAGATTCGAACCTTGATCTCCCCGTCCTCAGCAGTAGAGCTCAACACGACAAGCGCGCTAGCCAACTACGCCACCGAGGCGGGTAAGAACAAAGTCCTATGTCATAAAACATAAGGCCTCTACATTTTGGAAATAGTTTTTCGTTCACAGCTGTTTTATCCAAAATATTCCACGATTTTCAACATTTAATTTTGTTAGCACTGCATCTTACTACCCGTTCAGGTTATACTTTTAAGATTTGATTATTATACTAGAAAACCATTTATATAGTCTTGATTAAATAACTTTTGTTTTAAAATAAATATTATTTGGTTAGTGCTTAAAATAACAACTTAAACGTGATTTATATAACTTTATTAGGGCTTTTCTAATACATCATTAAACAAATTATTATTTATATAGAAATGCAAATATGAGAGGTTCCCAAACAAAAAAGAGCAAATTTGGTCAAACATAAGATAACCTTTTTTTTTTTCCAAACAACAAAAATGTTATAAATATTTCAAAGTTCGAATAAATACCCTTAAGGTGGTATGAACTGAAATAACGCGAATTTAGGTCAGTATAACTAGATTTCACTACGAATAACCATATGGATGGGCTTTTTTCCTCCCAGAATCATACTAATAATAAGTTATGGTAGGAAAATAGTAAAGTTTCGGAAACTTTGACTTCGCTTTGAATATTCGTTTGCTTTGACTTCAATCTGAGGATAAAATTCCGGATTCGAAAAAAAAAAGGCTAAAATTAAAAACATACATCTGTGTGTTTTTTTCCCCCTACAATTCTAATCAAAAATTAGTGTTCGCTTGAAAAAAAAAATCCAAAATAAATAAATTACATTTTGTAATAATAGTTTAATTTATTATTCTAAGAAGTATATTAATTATGTTTGAAATATGGCAGTGGTTAGATTATATCTAAAACATTAATTTTTTTGTTTACATAGTTATGCAAAGTTTAATATTTTTATCCAAAATTAAACATAAAAAAAATATATTCTAGCTTCGGTTTGACTTCAGAAATATTTCATATTATTAGATTCGACCTCGATTTGAATTGAAAAAATGGACTTTGTACTATCGTAGTCAAAATAGTCCTTTCAAAAGGTTATTCATAAGGAAATCGGGCTTTATCTACTGAAGAAAGGTTTAATTTAGTTCGATGAAAAAAAGTTTTTTTTTAAAAAACTGCAAAAAAATAACAACTGCATCTTGTACTAAATTAGAGTTTCTTCTCATCCCACCTTAAGGAGATGACAATGTTTCGTTGTCTACGGAAGTAAATCGTCGTCTCCCAAATCAATTAGATCGGGTTCTTCCAGGGGTGAGAATTTCAGTGGACTCTTTAGATCCTCCGAAGAAGAGCTCTTGTTTAATATCTTAAAATGACCGATAGGCCGACGACACCCACCGCAGGTCTTGTCGGATCCGACCGGCGGCGACTCGCTCGCCCAAATCAGCGTGTAACTCACGACGCCTATGAGGGCGAGATAGATGCACACCAGAAGCACACACGATGACAGTAATAAGAGGGTAGACCCGGCTAGAATACGGTCAAAGTCCACGGCCTTGAAACAATAGTAGAGGCAAGGTAGAAGGTTGAGGCTCACGAAGAGGTTCAGACCTATCGCCAAGATGGTATTCCTCGACAGCATTCCGCCAAAAAAACAAAAACCACTTTGCTTCGGTTTTTAATCTGAAAAGTACAGTAAGTATATTTAATATATTATACATCGTGCAGTCTCTGATCCGACTTATTGTAACGGTACACTACTTACCGACTAACTTAATTCTAGACCAGACACACTACCAATATTTCCACAACTATAACATTTTATTTGGTCAAGAATTTAACCCTAAACCATCAATCCGATTGACTGACTGGTTACCGACTGAGCCAAAGTGTCGGAAACAAAAATACCAGCTACTACATTATTTATATTATTACTATAATAATAATAATAATAATAATAATAATAAAAACTCTTATCACATCTTCACAATTTTTACACACACACACACACACACACACACACACACACACACACACACACACAC
>CABFVX010000027.1:194835-232944 GCA_902151425.1 Timema shepardi
CACACACACACACACACACACACACACACACACACACACACACACACACACACACACACACACACACACATTACAAATGGTAATTTTAAATTTTAATAAAACTTTAGTGGAAAGCTAAACAAAACCACAGCAGAAGGAGGAAAGAAAAACTCATAAATGCCCGTGACATCGTGTAAAAAATCTATGTTATTTTATTTATCTGACTTACTATGATTTTTTTGTATGATTAATAAATCTCAGTGATACTTCACGTACTCCCTTGAAAGCCTTCACGCACCACTGGGGGTACGCACACCACAGCTTAAACATTTTAATTGGTAACTGTCAAACAAGGTTTAAATTACGTGCAGAAGGAAATATTTAAGCAATGCAGGCTTATTTGGCGAGGAAGTATCAATTGCTGTCAGGCCATGGTTTGTGTCATTTCCTGGGACTTCTTTTCTATTTTGTAGGCTAATACTCCCTTTCGCCTTTCACCTATAACCGCCCTTTGTCATTTCAATTTAAAAAATTAGAGTAAATAAAACCATGAAACTTCTTATCTCACGGTAAAGAGGAAATCTCGCTGCTAGTTCTCAAATATATTAACATTTTCTGTTGTGAGACTATTAAAAAATTACTGTATTTGTTAGAGGAAAGCTAAATCTAGAGCCCTCTGTCATAAAATCTAGGCTCATAGCTCCGCAAATATGATTTAAAAAGTTGTTTAGACTAACATAATGCCATATGTTAAAAAAATATATCTATTAATAAAACTATAACTGTAAGGGGGAAAAAATAACGCCGTTGGAATCTTTCAACTTCATTTTGGAGTGAACCATATTTTGAAATAAAGCATCATAGAATTAACTAGCGCGTTAGATCTGAACGTCTACGTGGCAATTTCTTGCTTACTTAGGCGGCCCCTTAACAAGTCTGTAGAAATCACTCAGTTAAACTATATGAAAACTATCTAGCTATAATCAAAAATTTAAAACATGATTTCTAGACTTGTGGTAGTCAATTCTTTTATACATAAGTGAATAGTTTTTTTAAATTTTTTTTGTACCCTTATACTCGTTCGTGATACACGAATTTGATTAAACTAATCGAGTGAGCATTAAGAAAGTATAATTTTAGTTGAAATGTACTCACATTTACGTGGAGAAACCATTTAAGAAATACTTCTCTCAATACACCAAGCCGGGATTAAAACCTAAACTGGTGCGGACTGCAAACGAATTAAAAATTACTGAATACCATCTTCAATAAAAGCGAAATTAACGATTAAATTTGGATTTCTACAAATACACAACTATACTACTGTACATTATGCGTAAAACAAAATTTGGAAGAACTACCAAAGTTTTATATCAACTGAGATGCACGAATATTGTTATTAAAAAACTGGCACAGTTTTATCATTCAACAATAAAATAACTCATAGTCATCCTAACACTATCAGGGTTAATAAAATTATTAATACCTTAAATAGTAAAAGTATTCCTAATATTATTTTAAGTTGGTATAAGAGATCAAATTTTTCCTTTAAATGATTGATTTAGACTAAGTGTGTAAGCTGCAAAGTTTAATATTTACAACAATTGGCTTTTATCTTATCATATGTACCAATTACTTACGTAAAATAAATGATCCTTTTTTATAACGTAATTTAAATATAAATAAATTATTGTTGTCACTTTTAACTTGTTTATGCATAAAAAGTATAAAACACTAATGTGGCATTAAGAAAAAAATTGAAGTTCGTATTTTTTCAAAAACAAATATTCACGACAGTTAGAAACATTTCTAGATCTACTTTCACGTATTTTATGTCAACTCCTGTAATATTTAACCATCTCCTTTGATAATGATTATCAACACCTATAAAACAACACTAATAAAATAGTAATATGTTACCAATGTTGGTTGTAATTTTATTACTAGTTCTGAAGTTTAGAGCCCACTATTTTTGAAAATTTGAGATAGTTAGTAAATTGATGGGCTTAAAATGGATACCTAGGGAGTTTTTTTATACAATAAATAATATTGTATGCATGGTTTTATTAAAAATAATAATCTATGGGTAGTTTACTGCAGAGTGACTTTTTTTTAAACTGCTCTTGAAATTCTGTCCAAAACTTACATCTAAAGAATGTTTCATATTAGTAGAAAAAATATGTTTGTTATTCTAAGGAACACTTATATAACCGTAGTTTTAACTGATCAAAGATTTTTTTAAAATTCTGTCACAAATTATTTTTATTATTTATTAGGGGGGTTTGAAACTTCAACTTGGCTTCGAGAAAAACATCAGCTTGGACTTTGTTTTGAAAAAATTCCGGTTTTGACATTATTACAAAGTTTCGCCAGTAAATAGATGGACAGCTAAAATACTCAATTTATGATCAATGATTTATATTACAAACAATTTGTCCAATTTAAATTAATTTAAAATAATTTTAGTTTATAAAGCTATGCAAATAAACACAAGATTTGTTTCAAGCATAAAATCAATAAAAAAAATTATTCAAACTTCGGGAATAATTTATATTCGTTTAGAGTTCGCTTGGAATTGAAAGAGTGGGCTTTGCCTACCCCTATTAGCTACGATTATGTCCTTATATTTATTTTTAACTAGCAGGAGTACCCAGCGTTGCCTTGAGATTGCGTGACTACCACTGGCAAAGATTTTCTTTATTTCAAACAGGCAGAACAAACTCTTAATTTTATTTCTTACCACCCAATTTTTAACTAATCTAAAATTATATAATCCAAATTTTAAAATCCTGGTGTCGAGGTTTACATGTTTGTGCATAGGTGCTACTAATTCTACCTATAAACCTTTCTATATATCCATATATTTATATATATTTCTAGTTATCTATCTATATATGTATCTATCTATTTATACATCTATTCATCTACTTATCTATATATCTAGTTATCTATTCATCCATCTATCTATCTATCTATCTATCTATCTATCTATCTATCTATCTATCTACAAAATTATATCAATACAAACGGTTAGATCCAAGCGAGCGTTGGCGTGTTTGACTTTAGTTTTGTGGCTGGTTTTTTCCCCCATCTCAAAAATTAGAAAAAAAATTATAAATTAATTTAAGACGATAATAAAAAAATAAAAAAGGGCAATCATTGTCCTTGTGAATCAAAGTGACCGTCGGATCCTAGGTAATATTGTCCTCCGTGACCTAGGCCTAGGGCCGAATTTAATCCTCTATGGGACGTTATCCCCCCTCTCCCCAACCCTCTACACCAGAAGGTTGATTAAGTGCCCGTAATCACGATGCACTTGCCTTAATGACCACCCCAAGGTGAGACCCGATTGTCTTTTGTTCCGTGGTACGTACTCTGTACAACTTCCGGTGACCACCACACGCGCCCACGACGGCCATTGTTTCTCGCACGTCACCGGCCCAATGCCAAGGTCATTCGTGGACACGATACTAATTAGGAATTATTAATAATAACCCATTACTACTATAGTTAGTTTGATATGGAGAAATTGCCGGCCCCTGGGCCGAGGAATTTGGAGTGGTCGACTACAGGTCTTAGGGAACCTGGTTCAATTCCAAGTGATTTTGAAGAAAGATAGGTAGGCCTGTACCTAATATTTTATCTCGGTTTCGTCCTCTTGTCGTACTAATAATGATAATGGCGTGTTTTGGCTACATAACTCATAACCCAGTTTATAGAAAGATTAGCCAGTACTAATGTACCGTTGTCCAGGGGACGCTCAAATGTACTAATCGACGAAGTAAGTTATTATTATTATCATTATCATCATCACCATCTGTTGTCACCTATCTATAAATAAATGGTACGGAACTCCGCACGGACTTTCTCGCTCTAGTGTTTGAAAATGGAGATATTTACTCAAAACTCGTAATATATGTGAAACGAACTAATATACACTAGCAAACCCAAGCATAAATTGCACTATACTTATGTAAAACTTTTTTTTTAGTCCCGGTTTTAAGTTTTATAATTTTGTTTTTAAAGAATTAATGTCCTCATTTGTATGTTTCGACCGATAAAAAAAATCAATATTGGGTCCACAAGGGTCAACACTTCGTATTAAAATTTCAACTTCCGGTTAAAATTTTCGACATTTTATTAGGTGTTGCAAATCTTCATGCCATCGCATTGCTATTAAATTCCTCATTTATAACTTTTGACCAATAAAAAATGTAAATATTGACTATTGAGGCAAAAATGGATATAGATCATTGTTATACAAACATTTCTCCTAAGGGGTTTAAGGAAAAACAACAATCTTTTAAAGATTTATATTTAATTACTCTATGGCATTTGAGAATTATTGCGTTTAAACTTAAGTAGTATATCTTTACAGCTAAGGATCACAAAATTATATTAATATGTTTGCCAATATCTCAGAAACTGTTGGTTTTATAAAAATATATTTCATATAAAAGAATTTTATTTTTAATAGTACTACAGTTTTGCAATGATAAGTTATTTAGTATTTCAAATAGTTGCGGAAATACGGAAGTTTCTGCTTTTGTAGGGTACCCTAAAATTCACTTTCATGGTAAAATGAAAATAGACAGTTTATTTATAGTTTTAATCAACACCTATACACGAATTTTAATCTAAACATTTATAAATATTACAAACAAAATGGCTTCCATCAATATTTCGGCAAAATGACTTTAAGTTCTGGTCTGATGCATAAATTATCTTTTTTTTATTTATAATATCTCCTAAGCTATTTGAGATATGAAATGACTTATCGCTACAAATACGTAGGTCTCTTTATAATACAAATATTTTATAAGAAGTATATTTTTATAAAACCATTAACTTTCAAGCTATACGTAAATATATATATATATATATATATATATATATTTATATATATATATTTTAACTTTTTGAGCACTAAAGGTAAAACTATTGCGACCGCAAAAGAAAATTTAACCTAAAAGGTTGATGGATGTTGACGTTTCAAGACCCCCCCTCCCCCCCAAACCCTAAAAAGTGGTCTTTGCAATGACGTCTGTCTGTATGTCTGTTTAAACTTAAAATTAAAAGTAGGCCTGGTTTAAGAAAGGGCGAAAAGAGAAAAAAAATCGATTTTCTCTTAATTGATTCTAACGATTTTTGTTAAAATTCGTATCTAAGCGTTGATTAAGATTATAAATAAACTGGCTATTTTCATTTTACCATCAAAATAAATTTTAGGATACTTTACAGAAGCAGAAACTTCCATATCTCCGCAACTATTTGAGATACTAAATATCTTATCATTGCATAACTGTAGTACTATTAAAAATAAAAAACTTTTATATGAAATATATTTTTATAAATCCAACAGTTCCCGAGATATTGGCAAATATATTAATACAATTTTGTGAGCTTTAGTTGTAAAGATATACCACTTAAGTTTTAACGCAATAATTCTCCAATGCCATAGAGTAATTAAATATAAGTCTTTAAAAGTTTATGTTGTTTTTCCTTAAATCTCTTAGAAGAAATGTTTGTAAAACAATGATATATAACCATTTTAGACTCAATAGTCAATATTTATATTTTTTATTGGCCAAAATTTATAAATGAGGAATTTAATAGCAATGCGATGGCATGAAGATTTGCAACACATAATGAAATGTCGGAAATTTTAACTGGAAGTTGAAATTTTAATGCGAAGTGTTGACCCTTTTGGACCAAACATTGATCTTTTTTATCGGTCCCAACAGACAAAAGAGGACATTAATTCTTTAAAAACAAAATTATAAAATGTAAAACCGGGACTAAAAAAAAAGTTTTACCTAAGTATAGTGCAATTTATGCTTGGGTTTTCTAGTGTATATTATTTCGTTTCACATATATTACGAGTTCTGAGTAAATATCTCCTTTTTCAAACAATAGAGTGAGAAAGTCCGTGCTGAGTTTCGTAGAATTTATTTATAATCTGGACAATGATAATATAGTTTTTTCCATTTGTATAAATAATCTAGGTGTTCTCTTGAACAATAAATTCTACCTCACTATCATGTTGATCATATAATATCCCGATCATTGAAATTACTTGGACTTATTAAATTTATTACCTCATCTTTTAAGAAAATTGACTGTTTTTTTTACATCTGTATTATTGCCTGGTTAGATCCAAGCTAGAATATGCTAATGTTGCTTGGAATTCCATTACCTTAACTGACTTTCTCAGATTAAAAAACGTCCGGAAAAATTTGTCGCTGCGTGCTTTGATAAATTTTTGTCATTTATCATTAGCATGTCCTATTTTTTATAATTATTTATCAGTGTATATCATTATTTAGCTACTATCGATTATTTATTTGTGTTATTACAAGCACTTTTGGTACCTGTGTATTTTTCAGTGCTGGCCTGTTATAGTTCTTACGACTGTTGGCCAGCACTATAACAAAATAAATTGAAATAGAAATTACTAGCACCGCTTCATACTACCCGTTCGGGTTGTATGCTTGTATTAATCACGCTAATGCTCTTAGGGTTGAGGAAGGTTATATTTAGATGAAGTGTACCCGTATTTGCATGGAGGGAGAGTCGAAAACCATGTTAGAAAAATCAGCCTCAGTACACCCGACCAAGATTCGAACTTCAATCTCTCCGTCATCGGTCTAGTCTACTGCGGGATTGGTGCGTTAGACGATTCGGCCACCGAAGAGGGTAGTTGATTTATCACTCCAGATTTAATTTTTTTCTATGCTGCGAGTCAGTGTAAGCTTTTTTTTTTCGTTGAACCATGTCTTACCACACGTCTGGGTTATTCAGGTTTAATTGCGCAAATGAGGTAAGGATGAGGAAGGTAGAACTGAGAGGAAACGTACCCTCATTTGCGTGAAGGATGTGTGGGAATATATTTAAAAAATAACATTTCAGTATATCTGGCCGGGATTGATTCTAGTCGACCGGAAAACCATATTGGACGAGTTTGACGTATAGACCGCGTGCCCACCTAACAATTATAGTAACTAAAGCATAAAATTACTCATTTTCAACATACATGTATATCATCACACGACTTACAAACTAAATTAACTCTTAGAACATACTAAACCCTGCAGTGCTCTGACTTTTACTCCATCCCTGTGAAAAGGTAAACCTCAGTTTTACAGACAATTAATATATCGGGATGTAACGGTAATTTAACCCGGACGATAATCATGTTGGTACCAATGTCTTCGTCCTCAGTTGGAGTATGGCGAGGAGATATGGAGGGAGATATTGGAGAGGGCCGGCTGCAAATACACCGTGTTCAACACCCACCAGATATACCCCGACAATCTGGTACCGAACCTGGCCGCCGCTAGCGCTGAGGTCACCGGACCGGGCGCCACAGCGGAGCAGTTCATGGAGTTCTTCGGGCGTTGCTTCGTCCGCTTCTTCAGCAACTTCGGGTGAGTCCCAAGGAGGGGACGTGGCGTCATAGACACGACAACAACCTTTTTTGATTAATACTTTCTTTACAGTTTATAGGAATATAGTATAGCTAATTTTGTATTTAAAGTTGACGAAAGGCATTTTTTCAAACAAACCAATCCTTCCCAATCTGTGAGAACAGGATAAGGAAGTTTAAGTAGGCCTAAATAGAGCCCGCTCGAAATTTTGAATCCCAATTTGAATCTTGCAAGAATTCATATTAGATTCGGAACAAATTGGAAATGAAAATAAATGGTACGGTGTACCATACAAACTTTCTATCTCTTTACTGTTAAGATAGATATATTTATTAATAGCTTGTAAGATTTATGAAAATAAATAATATACACTGTTGCAAACACAATCCTTCAAAGAGCCTTAATGAAACAATATATAATGTTACAGAAACATTGAACAAAAAGGAACATCTCTGCCCACCAAAGAGCGTAAGACGCAATTTCATTTTCAGAATTGAATAAAAAAATATAAATATTGGCTTACAGCTCATAAACTATTTATTTTTAAAATATATTTCAAACGAAAGTGTTTTATCTGTAATATTTCTACAACTTTACAGTGGTAAATTATTTAGTATTTCAAATAGTTACAGATATATGATTAAAATCAGAAA
The DNA here is from genome assembly GCA_902151425.1 of Timema shepardi. NCBI lineage: Eukaryota > Metazoa > Arthropoda > Insecta > Phasmatodea > Timematidae > Timema > Timema shepardi. Next base: position 202,895 of record CABFVX010000027.1, read on the forward strand.
TTTCTTCTTATATAAAGTACCCCTAAATTCATTTTCATGGAAAACCAGAATTTCCATTTAGTTTACAATGTTAAACCATGTCCAAATACAAAATTTACTAAGAATACTTTGAGCGGATTTTTGCCGTTCAGAAAACTACCCTTAATTTTAAGGTTAACTATCTAATTCCAAAAACACCCCAGGTAATTCTCATGAAGACCTTAGATACCAAGTCTTAGCTTGATCGGTAAAATTAGTTTCAGCCCTAGCACAAGATACGGACAAATGGCAATAAAAAAGCAACCTTTTCGGTTTAAGGGGGTCATGAATTGTGAACATTTATCAAAATGTTGAGTTCATTTTTTTTTACAATCATAATAGTTCTCTTTTCGAGGGTTCGAAATAAAGTAAAAACAGTAGATCCCAGATTTTTATTCAATGCAATTTAATTTGAAATTTGACTCTTAAAGCAGTTTCACACCAGGAAACTATCACCCCGTAACAATCGCTGGCCAACTATTGCTCTGTCGAGCTAGCAAGAAACCGGTAACTTGAATCGCCCAGAGAAATCAGTACCAACCCAACCAGAGAACACGAAAAAGTTGGTCAATTGTGGTGGAGTTGGACGACGAGGTTATGTGTTTGTGGCTTCTTATGATAGGGTTAGGGTGTAATGAGGTGGACTGGATAGAACTAGCTCAAGGTAGGGGTAGGATGTAATGAGGTGGACTGGATAGAACTAGCTCAAGGTAGGGGTAGGATGTAATGAAGGTGAACTGGATAGAACTAGCTCAAGGTAGGGATATGATGTAATGAGGTGAACTGGATAGAACTAGTTCAAGATAGGGATAGGGTGTAATTAGGTGGACTGGATATAATTATCTTAAGATAGGGATATGATGTAACGAGATGGACTAGATAGAGCTAGCTCAAAATAGGGATAAGTGGCGTATTTTTTGTAAGTGCAGCAATGAATTTTCAAGTTCTTAATGTCATAGAGCAATAAGATAAATAATGTACGCTGACATCTCCGGTTTAAGGTGGAATAGAAGGGAATGCAAGAAAGGATAAAAATAATTCATTTTTTTGGCCAAACTGTTTTTTTGACTAAATAAATATAATATCGCTCCTATACAAACATAGAATTTAATTCTATTCACATGATGACCTCAAAATGTATTGAATATTTGTCAAGGGTGTTCTGAAACTTAATGAAAACTTTTTCCCTTAATTTGAAATGTTTGTTAGAAATACCACCATTCTCATGACAGATATTCAGGAACTGTGGATATCACAATGTGAAGAAAATTAAACTATATGTTTGTACTGAAGCAATATTTGATTTATTAAAAAAAAAAAAAGTTTTGCCATAAAACTGCAAAAACACTGGCCTTTTCTTCCGTCACATTCCATTCCACCTTAAGCCATGTGTATTTCCTTACCTCCCCGGTTAACACCCTCAGGGCTAAAGGTAATAACGGACCGGTGGTTTTCGCAGTTATGACCAGACCATCAAGGCCACGGGACGATATTTCTCCGACTTCTTGCAGAGTGTGGACAACATCCATCTGCAGATGAGGTTCACCTACCCCAAGATGAAGAGCCCTTCCATGTACATCACCCACGTGGACCCGGAGGGTGTGGTCTTGGTGTACCGCAGCACGCGACAAGGGTTCATTCAATACTTTATGGGTAAACGTTTTTATTAATTGATTAATCAGAATAGTTTTTAAGATGGGTTAGAAGGGGGGGGGGGGATGCGAGAAAAGAGAGGTGATTTTGCATTTTTTTTTATGGCAAACAAATTTTTTGGCCCAAATAAATAAAATATTGCTTCATTACAAACGTAGTATTATTTTCTTCACATGGGGAACTAAAAATTTCTTGAATATTTTTTCAAGTATGCCCTGAAATTACTGACATCTTTTTCTCCTAATTTAAAAAGTTTCTATGCTCATGATGGATATTCAGAAATTGTTAACATCAACATATGAAGAAAATTAAATTCTATTTTGGTACTGAAACAATATTTTATTTATTTTGGACAGTAAAATGTTTTTCTATAAACACTGAAAAAAAAAACAACCCATGGGACTTTTCTCGAGTCCCCTTCCATCCCACCTTAAGTTTATTATTTACCAACAAAAATACCCGGATTTTCCCGGGGTAGCCACGCAATGTATTGCGCAGCTACCTCGGGCAACACTTTTCTTTGTTTCAAACAAACAAGAAAAAAAAACATTCATTTTATTTCTACCGACACAGTTTTTAATAAATTTAAAACCAGCTTCGTTGGTCGTATGGTTTACTATAAGGTATCACTCTCGCAGTAGACAAACAATTCATTCTATTAATATATATATAGATATAGATACGTGGCTGCTATGGAAAAGAGAAGTACTCACGAAGTGTAAGGAAGTGTTATAAAGGGAGTACTTCGTATCTATGCAGCAAAAACTGGGACATTGGATGTAAGACAGATCAATGAAGTGGATGGGAATAACAAGCTTTTGAGTATCATTATGGCTGTCATGAGGAGAAAAAAGCTTAGTAATAAAGTGGTCCGGGAAATATTTGGGGTACAGGGAATACATGAGATAATAGAGGAAGCAAGGGTGAGATGCATTATTCCTAAATGCTCATGACAGATATCCAACAACTGTTGAGGTCAACATGTGAAGAAAATTAAACTTCCGTTTTTCGTCTGAGAAATATTTGATTAATTTTTGACCAACAAATATTTTCATATAAAATTTGGGAGAACACTGATCTTTTATTAAAAGTCTCCTATACTCCCACTTTAAAACACGTTTATTTCTTTATATATATCACAGGAAAAGTTCCAACGGTCATGATATTATCTCCAAGCCCCTCCCCATTCGAACGTTTGGTTGAATTGCTTTCCCCTCCATTTGGTAAATTACTCCTGTGTGTTCGCCTGCGCGTGTTTCTTCCATTTGACCTAGTCTCACGAGTCCCTGAAAGTAGCAGCGGTGGAGCCAACACTTCGTACTGGCTCGGTAGGAAGACCTTAGTCCGTGGTTTCATACCCTTCAAAAGATACCACTTATATGTTTATATTAATGATTTTATTACCTTCAATAGACACCAATACCCTTCTATATACTTTATTTAGTTCCTTATAAATTTACCAATTACCTTTATATAACTTATTTGTTTCTTATAAAAATACCAATCACTATTCTATATAATTTAATTTGTGTCTTATAAAAATATCAATTACCCTACTATATAATTTATTTAGTTCTTTATAAAGATACCAATTACCTTTATATAACTTATTTGTTTCTTATAAAAATACCAATCACTCTTCTATATAATTTAATTTGTTTCTTATAAAAATACCAATTACCCTTCTATATAATTTATTTAGTTCCTTATAAAGATACCAATTACCTTTATATAACTTATTTGGTTCCTTATAAAGATAGCAATTACCCTTCTATATAATTTATTTAGTTCCTTATAAAGATACCGATTACCTTTATATCACTTATTTGGTTCCTTATAAAGATACCAATTACCTTTATATATAATTTATTTGGTTCCTTATAAAGATACCAATTACCTTTATATATATTTAATTTTGTTCCTTATAAAGATACCAATTACCTTTATATATATTTAATTTTGTTCCTTATAAAAATACCAATCACTCTTATAAATACTTTAATTTGTTTCTTATAAAGCTATCAATTTAAAAATCCCAATTTCTAAGATAATGTGTATATCAGGAAGAGTATTGTTTATTTTTTACCTTTAGTTTAAAATTATGGTAATTTAAGTACTATCCTCAAGATACTCTCGTTGAATGGTTATCTACATACATTCAACGATACTCTTATATAAATACGTATACAAACATTTATTCTTGACTGAATGCTTATACTATAATTCACACACTCCTGCCAAGTATGTTGCGTTTGCCAAAGGCGCTTTATTCAGCTATTAATTATTATTATTATTATTTAGCACCGCGTCTTACTACCCGTTTGGATTATACGCTTTAAGTACCAATTACGCTAATAGATTAGGAATTGGGACGGTTGAATTAGAGGAAGTGAACCCGCATTTGCGTGGAGGGAGAGTGGAAAACCATTTAGGAAAAACCACCCCCAGTTCACCCGACCGAGATTCGAACCTGGATCTCCCCGTCCTCGGCAGTCGAGCTCTACGCGACTAGCGCGTTAGCCAATTACGCCACCAAGGTGGGTTCCAGCTATTAAGATTAATACATAATTGCACCTGTTTAATTTAAAATAGCTTTCGTTTTAACTCTTTATCTTAGTAGTCTAATTATTCTAGTTAGTTAAGTGTATTGAATTAAATTCTCTGAATGGTTGAAAGGTATATAATTGGAAGAATTATAGTTATCTTTTCGCGGTTATACCTGATAACTGACAAACTATTTTCAGAAGGACATCTACAAATCATCAATATATTATAAAGCCACATGGCTGACTCACTCACTCACTCACTGACATTAATATTAATCCAATTCCAGATGAGCTAGACACTTGAAATTTGGCAAACTTAAAGCTTTTGCCTATAATCGACGGGAAGATTCCAAAAAGTTAAAAATGTTAATTTTTAACCCCAGAATTTTTGTTTTCAAAATGATGGAGCAACTTTAAAGTCAGTGCGACGTTACTATCGTGTTAGACTAGACTGCCAATGATAGGGAGATTGGGACTTGAATCCCGGTTGGATATGTGGGTTTTTCAAAATTGTTTTCCACTCTCCCTCCACGTAAATGTGGGTAAACGCCAATCAAATTCAACCTTTGTCATCCCTAATTCATTAGCGTAATTAGTACACAATAATGCCTATAGCCGGAACAAGTAGTAAGAGGCAGGGATAAAGAAAAATATAGAAATGAAAATAGTTTAATAAAATGTAAATATCAACGACATAATAAGCAATTGGTCACCATATCCAGGTGAAATCTCACTAAATCAACTTTCTTGCAAGACTTTTCGAAACTCTTCACTCATCTGTCTGTTTGTTCATATTGTGCTAAAGGATATTGCTCACTCTATAAAGTGTTCTGTCCACAGGCCATCTTTACCAGATAGTAGATGAGCTGTACAACACATATTGTTCACTACAGAATGTTCTATCTTCAGGCCAGCTGTACCAGATAGCAGAGGAGCTGTACAACACATATTGTTCACTACAGAATGTTCTGCCTCCAGGCCAGCTGTACCAGATAGCAGAGGAGCTGTACAACATATATTGTTCACTACAGAATGTTCTGCCTCCAGGCCAACTGTACCAGATAGCAGAGGAGCTGTACAACACATATTGTTCACTACAGAATGTTCTGCCTCCAGGCCAGCTGTACCAGATAGCAGAGGAGCTGTACAACACATATTGTTCACTACAGAATGTTCTGCCTCCAGGCCAGCTGTACCAGATAACAGAGGAGCTGTACAACACATATTGTTCACTACAGAATGTTCTGCCTCCAGGCCAGCTGTACCAGATAACAGAGGATCTGTACAACACATATTGTTCACTACAGAATGTTCTATCTTCAGGCCAGCTGTACCAGATAGCAGAGGAGCTGTACAACACCCAGTTGGCCATCAAGGTCCTGGAAGAGAACACGTCCGCCCCCGGTTCCCGTAAGGTCCTAGTCAAGTTCCGCCTTGATTTCGACAACCGGGAGTTCGTGTTCTCAAAGACGGCCAGCAAGAGTAACCTGGAGAGATTGGAGCTCCCCCCAGTCTCGTGTTCTGTCCTCATGAAGATGTTCCCCTTCGGTCTGGTCTACAACAAGGACATGAAGGTGTTGGCCGTGGGGGAGAAGCTACTGCAGGTAGGCACACGAGGGGACTGTACCTCTAGACCAGGGGCTGACAAACCAGTCTATGGTCGCTCTTGCGGCAATTTTCAGTCGAACTTGATTGAAAATTTATTAAATATTTGGGGAAACAATAAAGTGTGAATCTTGAGCGTGTTTTTCTACTTGTTAACTTGTGCAGATAGCTCCAAAACCAAGAAAATTAGTGAGATTAAAATTTATTAAAATGTTTTAATAAACCAGAGAGTATTGACCTTGATAATTTGATTACCTTTAATAGTCTAGTGTCTTAGACCACTTGACTAGCCTTACCTATTTATTGAAACTTTAGGACTATTTTTTTAAATTTCTCCATGGAGAAGGCTTGACACCTCATATCACGTGACCGCAGGTGTAAGAAATTTAGTCACAAAGAGACCTAGAAATATTTAACTTAGTTACGCGACAGCTAAACAACGCCAGAAGAAATGTGCTCTTTGAGCCAACGAAACCGGCAAGTGCCAGCGTCAGTGACACATTCACTCCACAACAGAGTGCAGCGCAACAAAGAAAAACACAAAAAGCTAACTGCGATAAAAACCAAGGCAAATTAACCATGAAAAAATGTGCATGTACTCGTTTCATTCTTTATTATACAGCAAAGTAGAACGCGAAGAGTATATTAAAATTTATTAAATATAGGACAAACTTGTATTATTACTGCCACGGTATAATGAATATGTATTGCCAGAAAACAAAGTAAGTTTGTATGTTGGTCACAAATGGGAATTTTAATTTAGCTAACATTAGTGGGGGTGGTGCTCCAGAAAACTTTTAGCATTTGTTTTAAAAATGTGTAAAAGGAAAACAACAAGAATAAAAAGAAAATTTATTCAGGAACTTGATAAAATCTTAACAATTTTTTTTTACTTACTTTTACTTAAATTGTTACAGTTCAAGCTTGCTTTATTTATTTTAAAAAAATAAATCCATTCTTCTTGATTTAATTTTCGCAAAAAGTTCAATAATTTTCTCCTTGATTTCTGGATGACAATTGAGGACATTTTTCTCCATGCAAGCACATTTAGTCTTTCTGTTAAATAAAAAAAACAGAAAAAAAAAATGAATCAAATAGAATAGCTGGAAGCAGAATAATAATTTAATTCTACACTCTTCTACACTTTACCACATTCAAAAATATAGAACACGGTTTTTAAACACAACACACGTTGAGTAAAAAAAACAACTTCCTTCCACCATCACGCCAGAGCCGGCACTGCGAGAGCAACAATGCTCTCTCTACCTGGCAGTCCCGCCTTCCTCCACACCCCTCTCCTATATGCGCATGCGCACAACAGTCAAACACCCCGTCGCTGGCACTGTGAAGCGCGCAGTTCCATACAAAGATTTTTGTATCTTTTTTATAAACTGGGGGATGGCTACTTAAGTACTGACATTAAGCTTATTGTACCACAAAAATAAAGAAATAATTAAAGAATAAAAGGACTCATTATATTAAATTTTATGTATGATATAAAGTGGAAATAGGGAATGCTGCAGTTCCGCAGTGCCTATAGCCAAGCCACCAATGGTTAAATAATAATAATAATAATTAATGTGTATATCAGGAAACTGCTTTTAAACATTTACGGGAATGGTACATGTTATCAGGTTAGGACCAGTTCAGTTAAATATGAGAATGGCAATCTGATGACAGGCACGAGAAACGTATTGAGAATATGGAAATACCATTTTAAGCATTTTAAATGTTCATAAAGAATCCGAATTGAGCGAGGCTATCGAAATTCATACTGCTGAACTATTAATCACAGAGTGAAGTCAAATAAGCTATTGAGAAGTTAAAAAAACCATAAAGCTACAGGTATAGATTCAATTCCAGAAAAGTTAATAAAGGGAGGTAGTGAAATGTTAGTAACAAAAATGCATAAAGTGCTATGTACCATTTGAAACGATGAGGTATTACCACAATAATGGAATAAAGATATTACATCACCCATTTTCAAAAAAAAAAAAAAAAAANTTCAAAAAAAAAAAAAAAGGAGATAAACAGATTTTAATAACTATATAAGTATCTCACAACCACCAACATGCTATAACATTGTATATAACATAATACTAATGAAATTGACGTCATATGCAGAGGAAATAATCGATGCTCATCATGTCAATTTTGATCAAATAGATCACCAACGGATTTGAATTTACTACCTACTAGCCAAATATAAAAAATGGGAATAAAACATTACGGGACATCAATTATACATAGATTAAAAAAAAGCCTATGATTAAATAAAAATAAAAAGTTACATGCAATTTTAATTAGGTTTGGGATACTCAAAATCTTGTCAAGCTAATTGAGATATTTTTGACCAATACAAATATCAGGGTACGGTTTGGATGTCATTTATCAGATACTTTTGAAAGACATGGGCTTAAACAAGGAGATGAACTTTCCCCATTACGTTTTAATCTAACCTATGCTGTTAGGGTAGTGCAAGAAAGTAGGTAAGGATTGACATTAAACGGTACATTGCAGCAGATGATTTAGATGTGTTACGTAATAGTAAGGAAGCTGTTGCAAGAAATATAGACATTTTATTAGAGTCTAGTAATTCAATATGTCAAGAAGTGTACGCCGAAAAGACCATGTATATGGCTAAACAGAGAACACAGATTGGGGACGATAATCTAAATCTTAATTTGAACAACATATTGTTTGACAGGGTTAATCAGTTTAAATATTTAAGAATAATTTTAACTAGCAATAATGTTATTAGAGTGAAAAATAGGAAAATAATATAATAAGGAAATGCATGCTATTACCAGGTCAGTAAGTTGTTGACAACTCGCCTGCTTTCAAAGAATGTAAAATTCAGAATATTCAAAACAATAGTTTTACCTGTTCTCATGACGAATTTTTTTTAAGGTTTTCGAAAATAAAGTGCTTAAGAAGATAATGGATCCAAAAGATATATATATATATATCTTTTTGATATATATCTTTTTGGACCTATTATTATTATGGTTATTTAATTATGAGTTACATACCCTGTACTCATCACAGGACATTGTTAAGATAATAAAGTCTCTTAGATTACGGTGGCCAGTACATGCAGCTCGATTGGGAGAATCTAGAACCCTGTTCAGGGTATTGACTGGTACATCCAATAGGAAGACACACCGGGAAGACCTAGACGCAGATGGGAAGATAGCATTAGAATAGACCTGAAATGATAGGGTGTAATGAGGTGGACTGGATATAACTATTTCAAGATATGGATAGGATGTAATGAGGTGGTCTGAATAAAATTAACTCAAGATAGGGATAGGATGTAAAGAGGCGGACTGTATAGAACTATTTCAAGATAGGGATAGGGTGTAATGAGGTGGTCTTGATAGAATTAACTCAAGATAGGGATAGGATGTAAAGAGGTGGACTGGATAGAACTATCTCGAGATATGGATAGTATGTAATCAGATTGACTGGATAAATCTAGCTCAAGATAAGGATAGCTGGATAGATGTTGTTCTAAGTGTGGCAATGGAATTTGGAGTTCCTAATGCCAGTAAATAATTAAAATCAAATATAGTCTTAGCTTGGAATGCTAAATGTACTATCCCAGGAACTTTGGTAGTTATTAGAATGTTAAAATATACTTTGGTTGCTTCATTTTACCAAAATGTTACTACTACTGTGATATAATATACAGAACAATTTTTATAGGCGAAACCTTATCTGACAGCTAGAAAAAGCTACTAGATCTACTTTCATGCATTCATACTTCAAGTAATGTTATATGTAGCTGTCATTTTTGATAGTCAATACTGATAAAATAGCACTAATAATACTTAGAGGAAAATTTTAGTAATATTGGCCGCAAAAAACAAGTTTGTATTTTCCAAAAGACTATTTTTACCAATATTATACTATGGTTTAACCTCGATACATTTTATGAGCAGGTTTATGGTGACCCTGACGCCATTCTCGGGAGGCCCATCACGGATAACTTCAGACTTCGTCGTCCCAGAGGTGTTCAGTTCACGTGGAAAAACGTAAGTGAAATTAGAGTGTATTATATGGGGCTATTCATATCTTCAGGTAAAATAATATACGGGCTTTAGGAGGTGACAATACAAGTATTTCCAGTCAATGAACTTGTGGTTGGTGGCGCTATGATACGTCAAAGATGCCGCTGAATGAAACTGGTGGGGAGGCAGCTGATCACTTTTCAACACATAGCAATTAGTGAAGTGTGGCTTAAATTATGACTAGTAACAGGGATTGAATTGCCTGACAACAGGCACCATCCACCAAGAAACACCTCTAGTAGTCCCCTATAATCTTCACTCTCACTCCAACAATAACGCGAGATTACTTAGCTCCTTGACCTACAATAGACATTCCTAGTAGACCCGCATCACCTTCACTCTCACTCCAACAAGAACTCAAAGCTCCTTTGCTACTTGAGCTCCAAGAGGCATCTCTAGTGGTCCATTATCACCTTCAGGGTAACTCAAACACGAACTTGACCGTCAAAGAAACTCCCCCTAGAAGACCGTTATCACCTTCAGGATCATTCCAACAATAATCCGAGGTTCCTTTGCTTCCCGTTCGCAGACCATGGACCTGAGGTGCGTGCTGTTTGAGTTGGAGGTGGTCAGGGTCCGCCCTGAGGAGGAAGACCTTCCTTCGACCCCGGTGGTCGAGGGCAGTAGTGGCGTGGTGGAGCTGCCCAATCTGGATCGTAGGGGCAGCCAGGGCACGCGCTGCATCCTACTGAAAGGGCAGATGACCTTCGTGAAAGACATAAACTGCATCATCTTCCTATGCAGCCCTATGTGAGTTGTACTCGTAGAGATAACGTTCTTTAGCAATAGAGGATACATAGGTACAGTCAGATTAAGATAGGAAGGAACTTTTGTAGCAGTTATACAAATCACTAAAACAATTTTAATGTATGCATACGTCAAGTCACTTATGATGGATAATTTCAATTAGTTAAATAACAGTAATAATATAGTAAAATGTTTTCAAGGCTGACTGCAATAAATATGTTTATACTTGCTAAAAATTTCTACCAGAATTTTACTACATATGGAGAGCTCTTAATATATATATATATGATGATATTATTACTAAGTTTGACACCCTCTCTGAGTCGATAGTGCGTCTGGCACTGACAGAAAGGTTCCCTAGCTCAATTATTGCTGAGCCCAAAGATTAATTCATTGGGGACTGGATTGGTCCACTTTCTAAGCGATGATAAAATTGACAGCCAGGGATCTATTTGTAACGTTGTACCTTGAACTATGCTAGAACTTTCCTCTCTAAGTAATAGCCAAGGGAAAATTAAATGTATATCTTTATAAATTATTGTTTTTTTGTATAATATTTTCTTAGGGCAAGAGTCGGCAAACTTATTTGGGCTGTGGTCTAATTATACATTCCTTATATGTCTCACGATCACCCATCGTTTCTACACTCTACGTTTGATTTTTTAGTCAATGCCTTTCTTCCATTAAATCTTTGCTCAAATACTTGTGTCTCTAACCTTTATATTAAAAACAACAGAATCAATGAGACTTATATTCTCATATTAAACTATTTAAATTTAAAAAAAAACCCACACATTACCAACTATGGCCGATCAATGTAGTTTTATTCACACTCAAATATTATTTGCGAACCTAAAAGACTCAAAGATCTACTTTCAATGATAATATAGTTTTCTTACGCGATCGACTAAAATTTTCTGTAAGATTGACTGGTCGATTGTGACTGACTAGTCCTAGGGGCTCTGTAGGATCCAAACACATTAAGAATACCGCTACGTCACTAGTCTGACACCTTAAGTAAATCAGAGACTTTCAAAGTGGAAACTCATCTGCTGTCTGGTTTCCGCATCCATTGTCTGAGGAATAAATACCTCTATAAGGGTTCCTCCAGCCCATCATGGCTTGTGCCCTCCGAGTGTAGCCATGCACGTAAAACGGGCGCAGTGAGCAGTTTAGGAACAGATGAGCCCTCGCCTGCCTTGGCCAGCTTCCGTCGGTGGGAGGATTTAGCTCCTTCTTACGTGAGGGCTGGACCCGAACACATTTCGACATATAAGATCCTAGAACCATATGATTTTAGTGGCTTATCTCTTTCATTATTCGAAGACACTCAGTAGACCAAGGTTTTAGTACTCCTGACCATGGCAGTAATGGAGGGGACCTTATTTGACGGTGATTATATATATAATATCTCTATCGTGAAACTGTAGACTGGCGATACACCAAATATAACCTAATTTGATACCATTTTTTTATATGTTTGAATTTAAATAATAAAAAAAAAAAAGAAATGGACAAAAATGCTTCTTATTATAAATATTGGTAACTAATTATATTAAATAAGTTTTTCATTTTTACTTTTTCCCAGAGTCAACAACTTGGACGAACTCTCCAACATGGGCTTGTTTTTGAACGATTTGAATCTTCACGGGCTCAGTAGAGAGATGGTCCTGGCAGGTTGGCATCACTGCTCAAGGTAAACACCCCCCCCCCACCCCCAGGAATAAAACTGATGTTTTTGAATTAATAACAGCTAATATCTGTCCGACGTACTATGTCCCAATATTGCAGTATGTATCAAATACCTGGATGATGAAGGAAAGGGATAAGTGCAGGATACAGGCATGAGAGATGAAATTTCTGGAGAGTAGGCTGGGAGTGACAAGGATGGACAGGGTGAGGAACGAAAGGATGAGAGAGAGAGAGAGAAGGAGGAATATCTGTAGGATAGTATAAAGAGGGCGAGATAGAGGAGCTATGGACAAGTATGGAAGAGGGGAGAATTCCAAGGAAGATGCTCTAAATGAAGGTGGCGGACAGGAGGCCGTAAGGAAGACCCAGGGACCGGTGGCTGGAAGGAATGTGAAAGGGATTAAACCAACGGGAGGAAGATATGTTGTGGGAAGATAGTGGTAAATGGAGAGGAAATTGTTCCAGACAGACCCTGTCAGTTGTTCTGCTGTGTTTAGTAACTCATCTGCATTTGCTTACTTTCCTTGCCGAGCAATTTTGGATAAGTTTGTTTGTTCCAGGTTAGAGTTGATGTTTGAGAAGGCAGAGCAGAGATCAATGGAACTGGAACACAGCTACTCGTTACTAGACTGCTGGAAGAGGAGGGGGGATGAACTCTTGTACTCTATGATTCCCAAGAGTGTGGCGGACAGACTCAGGACAGGGGAAAACCCCATGAGTACTTGTCAGGTAATATACTGGACCATGTGTGACAAACATAAGATAATTGTTTCCTATAACAAAGATAAGCTATACACCAGACCCACATCCTTCAGGTTAAAATGGCTGCTCTCATTGGAAGAGCTTGAATCCTTCAACACGGGGATCGCTAGGTGCAAACCCAAGTGACAATATCGCTATCGAGCAGGATTTTTTTTAAATTTACTAGAGAACAGACAAAAATTGCCTACTAGTGTCAGTAAACCAGCTTTCACAAAACTTTTTTTTTTCTTTATTTAGCACCGCGTCTTACTACCCGTTCGGGTTATACGCACTTACGCTAATGTGTAATGGTAGGGTGATTGTGAGATGAAATGATGTCTTGTCAGAGGTGAAGGAAGGGTTTGGTTTCACAAAACTAAGTTCAGATAAATCCCCCCCCTCCCCCATCATTACCATAAATTAACCCTCCCAAACGAATCAACTCAGAATGAAAATTACAAAGAAAACGTAGAATACAATAGTCCTTTTTTGTTTAAGTGAATGTTTGCAAATTTTCTAGTTATCAACACTATTTAAATACCGTCGAATAGTTACTTGTCTGAAAAGGTTTGTTCATTGAAAAGGGGAGGGGGCGATATTGCTGGTAGCCACCACCCCTTTACAACGAACAATTTGGAAGTGAGCTATTTCACTTGGAAGTTCATGTTATCACTGAAAACTGCAAATAGCGCTCCCCAGTGCCCAAGGACTCAACCTGGCTCAAGGAGTTCAGTGAAACTCCCGTAAGGACGAGTATCTCCTGTATAACTTGCATGTGCCCTAGGGTTACTAAGATAACATTTCAGTAGAGTTACTGAACCATATAATCTGTTCTACAAAAAAATGAAATTGAAAAGTGACCCACGTTTTAGATAGTTATGACTCGCACCTATGATCTCGTGGCTTAAAGTGTCAGTCTTGACATACTGGACTACCGGTGTCAGAGAGGTTGAGGTTCGTATCTCATCTGGGTGCATTTGGTGAGGGGGGCGTTAAAAACAATAGACAAGCTTCCCCCTTTGAGAGAGAAAAGAAAACTACTTACCAAACTGTGTTGCTATGTATGAAATCACGAACCATGGAGAAATGCCCTCAAAACATTTTGTTGTCTTTTTTCACCTCCGCAGACTTTTGACGCAGTCTCTGTTCTCTTCTGCGAGCTGGTAGACTTCAACTCGGTTACTCTGCAAGACGCCATGGACGTCGTCACCAGTATGAACGCCGTATTTACCTGTTTCGACGCTCTCATGGACAGGTTTAATGTTTATAAGGTATACACCAAACCCAACATATTATTATTATTATTATTGAAGGAAGTTATTTCAAGCAGTTGGTTAAACAGCTGTAACAAACATACAGTAAGAATGTGTATGGTGTATACATGATGTACCGTAACATGTGGGACCTACCTCAGCGGTGGACAGGAATCACAAAGATAATAAAAAGTCCATACCAACATGTGTCCCATTTTAACTTGTTTACAAATTAAACTCCTGTTTGTATTCCAGTAATGTGGAGCTGCCTAACATAAAATGGCCAACTTCAGCCTGAATTTAAGCACTGCAAAAGTACGGCATTCTACGACACGATGACGGCATGCTCTTTGGCGGACACGGATGTTCGTCTTTACTCAATTTATGTAAAAGTGTATATCATCTCGTTTTGCAAATCTTACGAGGCTTAAGTAAATATCTCTATTCTTCCTTTCAAACTGTTGTTTGTTCCTGTCACCAGGTCGAGACGGTAGGACAGGTGTACATGGCCGTGAGTGGAGCTCCGGAGTTCACTCCTGATCATGCACAGAACGTCGCTGACGTGTCCCTTTGTCTGGTCAGACGAGTGGAGCAGATGCACCTACCGTCCGGCATCAGGATACAAATCAGAATAGGTGAGGTAGGCCTAGAGATTAGCTACAGTTGTTCAACGATGGGAATCGTTCCAAGCTATTCATTTACTGAAACTAGCAGTTCATTTAGCTAGTTCAATAGTTTACGAAATATAGCTTGTAGCTCAGTCATTCGAGATCTGTACAGTACAGGTGTATACCATTACATCGCGTTTTTGGTACAAATACATTACAGGTACATCACGTCGCGTTTCCCCCACCTCTCTACACACAGTTGACCCTACTCTGACGTACAACCAATAGGAATGAAATAATAATATAAGAATATAATCTACAAATTAAAAATATACCTTTTTACCTGGACGATTTTTCCCAGAGAAGTAAAAAACAACATGATGGTGTATTTATTTTAGGAATGTTGTAAATAAAATCGACTAGGCATCTCAGTTATGGTGAGGTTTATTTAAGTTTTGTTTGATTTACACTATCCTTGCAACCAGCCCTACCTTCAAAGTGAGAGTCATAGGGGAGAGTCAGGCACGCTATCCTTTCAACCAATCCCACCTTCAAAGTGAGAGTCAGGTACACTATACTTTCAAACCAGCCCCACCTTCATAGTGAGAGTCAGAGGGAAGAGACAGGCACGCTAAACTTTCAAGCAGTCCTACGTTCATAGTGAGAATCAGAGGGGAGAGTCAGGTACACTATCCTTGCAACCAGTCTCATCTTCAAAGTGAGAGTCAGAAGGGAGAGACAGGCACGCTATCCTAACAAAACGCGATGTAATGGACACGTGATGTAATTGTATATGTACGCCCGCCCCTTCATTCCTGTTGGTTGTACGTCAGAGTAGGGTTAGTTGTGTATAGATAGGTGGGGGAAATGCGACGTGATGGACCTGCAATGCATTTTTTTTAACAAAAACGCGATGTAATGAACTTGCGATGTAATGGTGGTCCCCCGTACAATACATCCCAGCTTTCAGTATATGGGCTTTATCTAACAGTTAGCAAAGCTACTATATATACCTTCTCGTATTCATACGTCAAGTCATGGGATCTGCATCCATCACTTTCGATATACATTAATGATATCTCTTAAATAGCACTAATCTATATTAGTAACAGTATAATGGTTTATATATATATATATATAATTTTTAGTATTTCTCGATAAGTTATAAATCTGAGATTTGGTGAAATTGTAGATGAGCCACTCAAAAGGTGCGTTAACGAAATATAGCTTGTAGCTGATATCGAAAAACACTATAGTTTTTTTTAAAAATCAGCATAATATCAAGAAATTTTGTAAATTATTTACTAAAAAATAAAATTAATTTAGTTAATTTGCACTTTAATTAAGAATCATATATATATATTTATTAACAAATAACAACTTAACAAAACCTAACCTTTCATACATCTACAAATAAAGGTTCAGCTTTGTTCGGTTGGGTATTATTAATAGCTGCTTTTCATAGACAGTCTTAAATACTAGTAATATATTAAAATGTTATCAATTTTGGTCACAAATTAAATTACATGTTTGTATTTTCTAAAAGATCCTTCCAATGAAGCTCTGTTGTAGTCCAGTATTTCACGGTCGACATCTTACATTGAGTCGTTCATCAGTTTAGGACTTACGCACATGCCAGTGCATAATTATATATATATAATATATATACATATATACATACATATATATATATACATATATACATACATATATATATATAATTATGCACTGGCATGTGCGTAAGTCCTAAACTGATGAACGACTCAATGTAAGATGTATATATAGTGACAATGATGATTATTGCCTGGTACTGAGTATAGGAGAGGGGGGAGGTTATATTCTGGTTTAGTTGAACAAGGGAAGTATAAAACACTGAACTATCTTTCAACCCACACAATCTTGCCATGGTAGTGCAGCGCATAGAAGCTCGGGATCCATTTTATTACTGTCAAGTGTCAATTTTCTGTGACCAAGGTTCATACAGGGCTGATGATGATGGTGGCGGAAATCGTGGGAATGAAGAACTTTATTACATTCTTTGATGTTTTATTGTTGGTATCAGGAGTTCATACTGGGCCGATGGTGGCGGGAATTGTGGGAATGAAGAACTTTATTACATTCTTTGATGTCTTATTGTTGGTATCAGGAGTTCATACTGGGCCGATGGTGGCGGGAATTGTGGGAATGAAGAACTTTATAACATATAGACCCTTCCTCCTTCCTCCTCCCCGTATTATTATTTTCAACACACATATTGAAGAATCATTATAGACTCTACCATAAAATATGAGTGACTATCGACATTTTTATGAGGAATAAATTAAATTTTCAAAATAAAATATAGCCTATGTTACTCGCTGATAATGTAGCTTTATATTGGTGAAAGAATTTTTAAAATCGGTCCAGTAGTTTTTGAGTTTATCCAGTACAAACAAAAAACAAAAAATAAAATCTTTCCTCTTTATAGTATTAGTATATATTTTGATGTTTTTTTTTGTTGATATCAGGAGTTCATACTGGGCCGGTGGTGGCGGGAATCGTGGGAATGAAGGTCCCAAGGTACTGTCTATTTGGGGACACCGTCAACACTGCAGCCAGGATGCAAACCACAAGTCAGGTAAAACTGCTTTGTTGTAATTTATTTGTATCTATATGCCCTCCGTTTTTTAAAAATTGTATCAAGATTATCAAGGTTAGTTCCACTATGGTGTGGGTTTATAATTTAGGGTCATAGTCTAATAAGTCAGGTATTTTTCAGGGTGGACTGAGTATGTGTTTAATTTGAATGATGTATTGAGAACAATGTAGCCTATGCCAATTAGTTAAATGAACTAACATTAAAGATAATAAAGGAATAATATAATATTATTGAGAATATTAATCAGCATTTTTTTTGGAGTAAAAACTAAAATATGAACCCACTTTAGTGGCAGAACGGTATAAGGCATCACTCTCGTGATAGACTGGCCTGCTGAAGACGGGAAAATTGGGGTTCGAGACTTAGAGGACGAGAAGAAATTCAGGGTGTTCGAACACAAAGTAATCAAGAAAATATTTGGTACAAAAAGGGATGAAGATAAGGTAGAGGGTAATAGGTTACATATTAATGAGTTAGGTTACATACTTTGTACTCATCACAAAGCATTGTTAGGGTAAACAAATCTCGCAGGCTAGTTTGGGTAGGAGATGCAGAGTGAATGGAAGAAACTAGAACCACGTCCAAGCTGTTGACCGTCAAACCCAATGAGAAGAGACCAATGGGAAGACCTAGACACAGATGGGAGGATAACATTAGAATGTACCCGAAATATATAGGGTGCAATGAGGTCGACTGGAAAGAACTAGCTCTAGACAGGGGTAGAGTGTAATGAAGTTGACTGGATAGAAATATCTCAAGATAGGGATTGAAGGCGTACCTTTGTGAGTGTGGCAATGAACTTTCGAGTTCTAAATTCCATAAAGTATGCAAGTAATATTCTAAAAAAACAACTAACCTTTGCCAAAATGTTAACCGATATAGAACACAATTTTTTTCTGAGAATTTTTTTCCTTGTTAATATTTGTACCTCGTGGGAAACACCATATTAAACTGTAGGACTATAACTTATTTTTCAAACTGTTAATACGTTATTTTAAATTAACTTTGTGTTTTTCTTATTTTCGTAGCGTGGAAGGATTCAAATTTCTAACACAACTAAATTACTGTTGAATGAAGACCGCTACATATTTGAATGCAGAGGGCTCGTCAAAGTTAAGGTAATTCGTCATGAGAATCACTGGTGCACCTTTGATGGGGCAAGTGCTGCATTGGTTCACCTACCCCTCCTCAAAGGTTGCAATTAATTTTAATAAGAGCTAGTTAAACTTTGGAAATACACTAGTCACGATTATCCAGCTTAAGGTGATGGCAGTCTGGGATGGATAACGGAAAAGCCGAATAATATGGAATCGGAGTGTAAATAATTTTCAGCATCGTTTTGCCTACTTTAAAAAAAAAATTCCCAGAACATTTAGCTTTGTTTTAATAGGATCTGCCCATCTTCTGATTTAGATGTAAAATAGGAATACTGTAATTACAGGAGGACATTAAAAACTAAACGCGAAATAATTTTTTAAAATTTGTATTATACAGTATTTTATTTTGGAAATGGAACATAGGCTACAGAAGTAATAACAGCACTGATATGTAAAGAACGCTTCCATGAACTATCCTTCACTGTCCGACTGCCACGCCCATATGAGTTCGCACGCAAAACCTCCCTTGATACAGGTTCTGTTTCCAGCCAAATCAAAACAGTGGTGCTATCTACACCTCCCTTGACACAACTTCTGTTTCCAACCAAATAAAAACAGTGGTGCTATCTACACCTCTATTGACACAACTTATGTTTCTAGCCAAATCAAAACAGTGCTGCTATATACACCTTCCTTTACACAACTTCTGTTTACAGCCAAATCAAAACAGTGCTACTATCTACACCTCCCTTGACACAGTTTCTGTTTCCCGCCAAATAAAAACAGTGCTGCTATCTACACCTCTATTGACACAACTTCTGTTTCCAGCCAAATAAAAACAGTGCTGCTATCTACACCTCCCTTGACAAAGTTTCTGTTTCCAGCCAAATAAAAACAGTGCTGCTATCTACACCTCCCTTGACACAACTTCTGTTTCCAGCCAAATAAAAACAGTGCTGCTATATACCCCGACCAAGACTACAATAGTACTGTATTAAACGCCAACTGCATGCATAGCAAGTATATTTTGCTGTTGCCAATGTCACAGTTTAATGGCGTTTGCAATGGTTTTTTTTACTACTTTCTAGTTGATATGTACAGGTTTATTTATTTTAAAACGCACATTTGTTAACAACGAGAACTGGGCCGGATGATCGAAGGCAGGATATTCGCGACTCTAGTGTATAGTTGAAATATAGTGCACCGAGGCTATGTCGAACGCATTGTTTATATTTTAAGACCAGACTTACAACTTGATATTTAAAAAGTCTACCATTACACATATTATGGGTGCCACATGGTAGAGCAATGAAGCTAGTTGCAAACGTTAAGAAATCCAGTATTATTTAAAAAGTCGTTTGATGTTTTTAATAATGTTTACAACCAAAGGTAGCCGAGTATTATCTAAGGGCTTCTGACGAGTTAAAACAGTTTAAATTCTAAGCTTAAAGATTTAAAAAAATCGATGACAATTTACAAGAAAATTTGGAAAATTTGGAAAATTTTAGAAACCTACATCTAGTCTTCCTCTATTAAATAAAGTTATGTTTTGGTAAGGTGTCAACGGAACGTTTTAACATAATGTGAGATTGTTTTATAGGGTCTTATGACATAGCTTATCACACATTAAAAAAACCAGTTTGGATTACAAATTAAAATTTTTCAACTGGTTAAAACTTTCGCCTTTATTTTGTTGAAAACAATATTTAAAAAACAATTAAACTACTTAATAAATTATCTAGGATTTCTAAACGTTTGCTACGCTTATAAGTGCTCTACCATACAAGTTAGAAGTGCTTCTAATATTTCGTAATGGTAAATGCACAGACATAATGCCCCCTTTCCATGACTGTCCTATTTATATTAAGTTTTTTTGTCACTAGAAATAGATAAATGTCTTTGTCACAGGGTAAAGGCGAAATGAAGACGTTTTGGATCAGTGAAAAGGAGCCAGCGATGGTTAGCGATATATTAACACCGTTGAAAGCTTCAGATGCCACAACCCCACCAACAGACACGAAACAAACAACCACCCCTAATACAACCCCTATTTCTGTAATAGAAGCAAGTACTCCAGTAGCAGTTAAACTAGTCACGAGTAAATTGACCGGTGGTGCATCAGTTTTAACCACACGTATTCAAACAAAACCGTAAGAAGACGGCAAGAAGAAAGAAATTCATGCTATATGCAAACAAAAATTCGAATCCTATAAAATGTTTATTTATTGCACGTGTTTGCTAAGTGAAGTCATAATTACCTGTCGAGATTTATTTAATTTTTTTAAACTTGAAGAGTTTAGTATTTATATTTGTTGACGTTTGGTTTAATGTTAACATGATGCTTGTGGATATACACATCGCCGTTGTTACATTAAAAATTACCATTAAATTTTATTAAGGTTGACTATGATAGGTTTAGGGGATCATTGTTAAATATACGTGATACATATCTGAGATATACGTAAGCCGTAAATTTGAAAGAGTTCAATTTGCATACCATGTGACAAATTGTAGCTTTCAAAAAATATGTAAATATAAAATGAAAAATATGCTTCTTAGAGTATTTTTTTTAACATGGCGTCTTACTACCAGTTTAGGTTACATGCATATATACTAATTATGCTAGTGAGTTAGGGATGAGGAAGTTTGAGTTTTCATGAAGTGTACTGGCATTTGCTTGTAGAAAGAGTGGAAAACTATTTAGGAAAAGCCAACCTCATAAACCTGACCAGTATTCAAACCCTGATACCCCGGTCATTGGCATTCTAGTCTTTGTGAGAGCTACGCCTTAGACCATGTGGCCACGAAGTAGTTTTTTTTATTGTCGAAGATTTAGTTATAATGAATCAAGAATGGTTCTAGACACTATGCATTTTATATAAATACATATATTGAATATTCTAAGAATAAATAAAGTTCCATAAAAATTTATTTCTCCTGTTTATTTATGTTTGGTTTTGATTGGTTTTACATATTTAATAAATATACATGCCATAATATATAATACCAGAGTTAACATAATTATTACTTGGCTCCTCAATACCCCACAATTATTCTGTGATTTGGTCATTCATGGGATGAATATTAATAATAGATAAAGTTATATTTACATTAATTATTTACTCTTTTTATCTCCAAAATTATTCATACATATTAAAAAGTATGGTAAGTATTTAAAATAGCAAATTAATTTTGGTTTTGGGATAAAAACATGTTTTAAAGGAATAAATAACATTGATAGCAAACTTATTCTAAAATTACATTAAGGAAAGTACATTGTATTAAACCGATTAAAAAAAAAGTCAATACAAAATAAACTCCTTTTACCCTAAGAGGTAGGCAGCACCCTTACCTTGTACTTTTCCACCATGGCGTAGTTTATAAGATAGGTTATAGTGCAATCCGTTAAGAAGATAATGCTATCATCTAGGGTAATATGATTGGAGTCTGGGCTATTTTGTACTCCAGTTTGTGGAAATATTAGCCGGTACTAATGCACCGTGGCCCAGGGGACGACCGAATGTACTAATAGTACCTCTTTTCCGTGGAGGCTCTTTCCATGTCCCGATGAGATGAGATTATGGCAATACTGAGTATGAGGGAGTGGAACCACTTAAAAATAACTTAAGCCTACCTAACCAAACCCTGGTGACAATTGGGGGAATTTTCGGTATCAATACCCATGGTACTAGGTGGGAGTCGAACCCAGGACCCATAGGATTGCACCCAGGTGCTAGCACGCCGGTTATTGTCTAGTGTAAATGGAGTATGTATCTGTATGTTTGTAAGCATACTGAATGTATACTAGTAGTTTGTGTGATTTATTTGTTCGGTGAGGTTGGTATTTTACAGCTCTTGTGACTAGTTTATTCCCACACTTTTTACCTAGAGTTAGTGGGTAGTAGGAAAAGTATTCTTGTTTTTGTATAAATGTAGTCAATGAATGATTTCCTAGAGGAAGCTCTTACATACTTGAATTTCTGAAGAATTTACAACTTCATGGAATAATTAAGCCACACTAATAATCGTAGTTTAACGCACATAGATTACACTAGATTATAATTACTGAGGGAGAAGGGGGGGAGGGAGATCAATTTAATTTAGCAAAAAAAAAAATCATACTAAATGAATAACACAAATATTATGACAGTTATTATGTTGTTATTATGTATATTTTCAAACGTGGATTTCCAATTTAAAGAAAAATAAAACTATTCACTGTTTCTTTTATGGTACTAAGAATGTTTTATTTAAACAGATATTTTGGGGGGAGGGGAAGAAAGAGAGAGGGAGCGTATCTCCCATTTACCCCCTACTAATGACTCCCATGGTTTAACATATAGTTATATAGCTTAAAACAGTTTTTTATACCAATCTAAAAACAAAATGAATGGACGCTTTTAAATTGCAGAAATGTTTTTTTAAACTAGAATTATTATATATCAAACTAGAAAGCAACAAACATAATAATTAGATTTTTAAATTTCTTCAGACGGTTTAGTTTTGAAGAGATGCCTCTAGAGCAGCATTCTTAACTTCTTTTTAGCCTGTACTTCTTGGTCATGACAAAATGTCATAATGTACCCCCCGCGATAAATTTTGCCCTAGTGACAAATATCAGGCAATCAATCAAAGGAGAGAATTTACCTCATTCGTCTAAAAAAAAAATCCCCACTACGTTTGTTCTCTTGTCGTTTTGTCAATTTCATCATTGAGAGCTGCTCACGTACCCCAGTTTGAGAACCACTGCTCTAGAGACTTATATAAATACAAATACTTTTACAATACATTCCATTAATTCGTACCTATTACAATGGCAAACAAATAATAATGAATTACGTTTTAATAATTAATTTAGCCTATAATCTGTATTTATTTAGTTCCCATCGAAGGAGCAGTAACACGAATCTTGTGTGTGATGTTTGATCCAGCTGAGGTATCTATTCACCCTCGTGTACACCCCTGGATGTCGGGGCTGGGCACATCCTTCACCCCAAGACACAACCCCTAAAAAAAGTAATATTTTTTTTACCGCTTTATGAAACACACAAACTGAAATGAAGACTAGCTCACATTTCAAACATAGGATAAAGAGGTAATGGCTGTCTCTTTAAGAAGATTGGTTTTTCCCCACCAGGAGACTCGATCAATGTTTTGGTTACACAATAATAAGTTGCCCTTTAATACTCACGGTAAAAATTAGTCAAGCACCTTAGCTAGTGACACCTTAAACCACAAAGTTATACGTATTTTTCTGTTTTTTTTACTCACCCACAATATGATGAATAGTCTTGTTTACAATGTGCAGAGGACCTCCACTATCACCCTGAAAAAAAAAAATTACATTAAGTTACAAAAAGGTTTAAACATAGGTACAGTCCTTTGAGCCTGAAACGTATAAGTCTTATCTTGACCAATTACTTTATGGCTTCGATGGGTAAAGCACCAGCGATTGGACCAATATGTAAGATCAATCATACTTATACGGAATATCGTCTCGAGGGGGTAACTGCATGTCTACTTTTGGAAAACAACGTTGACATTTTATTTTTATTTATTTGTTTAGCACCACGTCTTACTACCCGTTTGGGTTTATACGGTTAAGTACTAATTACGCTAATGAGTTAGGAATTGGGGAGGTTGAATCCAGATAAAGTGAATCCGCATTTGTATGGAGGGAGAGAAGAAAACAGTTTAGGGGGATAACCACCTCCAGTTCACCCGAACCCGAGATTCGAACCTAGGTCTGCTCATTCTCAACAGTCTAGCCCAACACGAAACTAGCGCGTTAGTTAACTACACCACCAAAGCGGGTTCATTTTACTTGATCTTCCCTCAAAGATACGATATATTTTTCCAACGCTGGTTCCTCGATGTTGCCAGTAGCTTCTCCTACCTCCAACACATATAGCTGAGAGCGAGGAGATTTGGCAACAGTTAATTTAAGAGGGAGAGAAGATAAATCTATACTCTCCATAAGACCTGCAAGTTACCTCTGGAGGTGACGGTCAGTGCAGTTGAACTTATAGTTTTGATCAAACAACTCACCTGGCAAGAGTCCTTCTTTCCGTCAGGATAGCCCGCGCACATCATGTTCTCCGTAATCCGCCTCTCGCCGTAGTCGGACTTTTTGCAGTCGACGTTGCTCATGATGGGCACCCGGACCTCGTTCAGTACCTGGGATACCGGCCCGTTCTGAGCGGTAACCCCCCAGCCCGTCACGAGGCCTTCGTAGCCCGTGAAGCTCTTACCTGAAGAGGGAAACCGTCAAACGCCCTCTTCAAGTCACGACAACCACAGCGAGTAATACACCAGTACAACCACTAGATTGCTTTTCAAAAGGGGGATTTTATTTATCAACGCGTCTTACTACCCATTCGGGCTATACGCCTATGTACTATCTACGCTAATGTGCTAAGTATGAGGAAGGTAAAATTTTATAGGAAGTGTACCCACCGCATTGGTTTAGAGGGAGAGTGGAACACTATTCAAAAAAATACACCCTCGATACACCCAACCAATATTCGAACACCACTCTACCCGTCATCAGAAGTCCTGTCTCTTGTGCGAAAGTGACGCCTTAGACCACTGAACCACCAATGCGAGTTTGTTAAGACTGTTTCGGGATGATACTGATATTGAATTAAGGTAGTTGAAAAGCGATTCTTCGACACGGGGAATCGAACCCATTACCTAGCGTGTTAAATCAAAGGTCCCGGGTTAAGAGTCTCGTATATAAGTGTGATTTTTCAATCAATTCAATTGAAATAGGTATGAGCTCCTCAAATATCTGAAACTCTCTAATCCTTAAAGATATTCGAGATTCGATAATCCGAGTTTCGAAAAAAGTATGGTTATTTATTTCAATATTTTAAATTAGTAATTTTTTTAGGGCTCTAATACTGGTTTATTGGAGGCTCTATCCAAAATATAATCATAGAAAAGCCTAACAACTAGACCCCAGATCATTAATTTAACACTTAACTTTCGTTTTATAAACGCAACCATTTCGACCTGGAGGTTAAGTGTCTGGGTATATTATTTGCCTGTGTCCCAGGCTCACGTGTTTCGACCTACCCAAGGCTGGAAGGCAGACGGGGCGAAGCTTGCCGACGATCTCCACCTCCTTGTCCAACTTGAGGATGGCGATGTCGTTGTTAAAGTTGACGTCATTGTACTTTCTATGCATGATGATGGCCACCACCTTGCGGTCAATGGTCTGCGTCTCCGTGGTGATGTCCCTCTGATGGTCCAACAGGCGGACCGTTATCTTCTCGCGGTGGAACCTGATTAAGATACAGTAGGGTATCTTAATTTGTTTGATTATTTAAGGTGGGAGTGTAAGGAACGTGAATTAGTGGCCATGTGTTTGCAGTTTTTATGGTAAAACATTTTTTTTTGTTCCAAAATAAATAAAATATTGCTTCAGTACAAACATGAAATTTAATTTTATTCAAATGGTGATATCAACAGTTGTTGAATATCTGTCATGAAAATGGCGGCATTATATGACTTTTTAAATGAACAGAAAAAATTGTCATTAAATTCTATGACACCCTTGACAGATATTCAACAACTGTTGATATCACCAAATGTGTTGGTATACAAACTGAAAAAAAAAACAACCCCACACTGCCCCTAACTTACGTGCTCTACACCTTCATCTTAAGAGCCCACTCAGAGATGAAGAGATTACATTGCGACGGCAAATTTTTTCCAATCCAATTTGTGAGCAAAGCGTGGATTTCACAGGGTAAACTCACCCATGGACGCAGTGGGAGGCCGTGAGGACGTATTTGTGGTTGAGAAGAGTCGCGCCGCAGTAGAAGTTGCGGTCGTACATGAGGTACGCCACCCAAGGGTACTGGTTCACGTAGGTGACCTGACCGCCGACTATGCGCGTCTTCTTGTTGGCCAGACCACACTCTACCAGAGGGTGACAAATGGTACAGAGCAATTAGATGGAAAAGAGGCCGAGCATAGACGTTTCAATACAAATATGTGACTTTTTGGAATCAATTCTATTTAACGTCCTAAATAACCTCCAGAAAATCTAAAAAAAATGTGTTTATGAGTTTCCTGCCATTTTTAGAAGAAAGACAGCAGTGTTATAATTTTTCCATGCGTTCAGTTTTTTTCTTCTTCAATGTAGTTCCAAAATTATTTGTGATGTCTTGAATTTATTTTTATTTGCCTTATTTAAAATTAAAATAATAATATTATATTCAATTTTGTCCTACGACAAACCATTTTATCAAAATTTCAGGATGAAATGAAACATTATAAATTCTAAGCATTTTTTTGTTTGTTTAAACGATAACGCAAGCTTCACGAACAACATTTGGTAAAAAAAAGGGCCCAAATAAAATTTACGGTCCTTAAATTAAAACCTTTAGCTCCATCAGCAGAAACGCTACCCGACCGAACTAAAATGTCGAGTATACATTTTTAACTAAGCCTTGATATAACAAAAATCCCTTTATTTATAGATGTTTTCCATCAAGGTGCAGAAAGGGCCCTTTAAGCGACTACTAATAAAGGTCCTTACGGCAAGGGCTGCACAATGTAGGGTCTATAGGATCCGGGATGGGAACCTCAGGGTGGTGAGGCGCCGAGATGCCCAGCGCCGTCAGGAGCCAATCCAAGAAGGAATGGCCGTTGTTGGTGCTGAGCTCGTAAGACTCTGCGTCGATGTCGCTGACATTACCGCTGCTATCTGTTGGCTGAAACACGAAACCACCGGCTCAAAAGAGTTGATCACCTGTTGTATATATTTGTTATTTCTTGGAGGTATTTAA
Organism: Timema shepardi; assembly: GCA_902151425.1. Taxonomy (NCBI): domain Eukaryota; kingdom Metazoa; phylum Arthropoda; class Insecta; order Phasmatodea; family Timematidae; genus Timema; species Timema shepardi. The sequence continues at coordinate 230,364 of CABFVX010000027.1, forward strand.
CGCGCACTTTCTAAACCGACTGATTATATTCAACACCCGGGCCCCCGCTCGTTAATTCATCTCTTTTAATGTGAAACCCACATTTCGTCAATGATATATTTTTCAGCCATGCCGAGAATAGAATATGGGACCCTTAGTTCAGAATACCGACACGCTACCGACTGATTAAGGTGTCAGACGCCTAAAGTATAAAGATGGGCAGAATTGTTTTATTTGCTAATTGCTCATGGTTGATTGAGTTCACTGAAATTGAGCAGCAGTTCATTTATATAGTTAAATAGTTCACCAGTTCACAATCTATAGCTTTCAAGGGATCCATTTCTCTAATATTGTAGTTTATTGATCTACCGTTTGTGTAAATTTTGAGATTTTTCAGCTCACTATGTTATTTAGGCTGAATAATCGACTATAAACTTCTAGGGATAAGGTGTAATGAGGTGAACTGGATAGAACTAGCTCAAGATAGGGGTAGGGTGTAATGAGATGGACTAGAAGAACTAGCTTACGATAAGTATAAGTGGCGTACTTTTGTAAGTGTAGTAATGAACTTTGTGTTTCCTATTGTCACAGCATAAGTAAGGGGAACTAGTTAGACTGGTTCAGTTGGAAGAATCGATTAATCTGAACGATTTGTGCTCCTGTAGAGATGATCACTCCAATGTTTTATTCGTGGGGCTTGCAGTGATTGTCTAACTCAAGGTGTGAGTTATTAAGGGCAGTATTTTTTGCAGTACAACACATTTTTTTGGTCAGATAAAATTAAAAATAATTATCCAGTAGAAACACAAGAGTTTAATTCTCTTCACATAGTGGCATCAACTGTTGTTGAATTTCTGTCAAGGGTGTCCAGGAATTTAATAACAACTTTTTGTATTCATTTATAAAGTTTGTCATATAATGCCTCTGTGCTCATGACAGATATTCAAGAACTGCTGATAACACCATTTATTTTATGTAAACTATGGTCTGGATTCCATAGAAGTCCAAAGTAAGCAAGGAAAAGTCATTAGACCACTCCGAGCACAACACAATACTGACAAACCTAGGCACGAATGTGTGGATGGGGGATACTATTTGCGATAAGCCAAATGGTCATGCCTTTTGATGTGAAAACATAGCATAGTTCTAGCAGACACGTGTGAGAGTACACGATAGTTCTCGCAGATACGTGCTGTAAAAAATACACCAATATTTTATCCACACTTTCGTGATTCACAGCGAACATCGAATAATCTCGGACGAATAACACGCGCGCGTCACCACGGGTCGGAAATCACACCCACCTGTTGGTTGGATGCCGCGGCCATCATCAGTACCAATACCGCGACTCTCCAAGAGCTGCTCTCCATGGTGATTTATTTGTTACCCACCGAAATATCTCGCGGAGTTGTCCTCGTACTCCCTCTTTATATTTGCTAGTCCTGGAACCAAAAACACTTTCCGTGTTTCAATGATCCCATCTACCAATCGACGTGCATATTTATACAGATGGGGATGTGTCAGAGAGGCGAATCAGCAAAGTCAGCTGCCGGCCCAGATGATTTCCATGTCGACTCGCCGGCGGATCGATACGCGCGTAATTCGGTCAAGGTAATTGGGACACATCATGTGGGTTCTGGGATGTTGTTTCGAGGCAGGGGTGTCGGGGTTTGTCATCGTCGTCTTTAGAGAGGTAATCAATCAAGGTTCTAGTTTCATGCGATCCGCGTTTTACTAACCCATCCGGGATATACGCGTAGAAACAAATTATTATTAAGCTCATTTAGTAGATTTGAGGAAGATATATTTGAGAGAAAATATACCCATGATAGAAAAGAGAGAGAGAGAAAGGGGGAAGGGATCGGGGAAGTAGTTTAAGAAAAAAATAAAAACAGCTGATATACAAACAGTAACCTCTAAGTCTCCAGCAAACCATACCAGACAAGATTTTCTGTGTGCCCATCGATGCGGATTGTATCAAATTATATAGATGTATAAATATACATATATATATATATATATATAACTGCTTTTTACTACCCGTTGTGGGTTTTACGAATATGCACTAATCACACTAATGTCTTAGGGATGAGGAAGCTTGAACAAAAAGGAAATGACTGGAATTTGCGAGTTGGTAAAAAGGAGTACAATTTAAGAAAAACTACCCTCAGTACACCCGACTGGGATTGAACTCCGGATTTCATTCATCATATGTGGTCCAGTGTATTGCGAAAGTGATTCCTTAGACCAGCGTGTTTCAACCGATGTTTCACGAAAGATTAGAAGATAAAAAAAGAAAGAAACTATACACATTTTGAGGAACAAAAATAAATATTTTTAAAGCCACGATCGATTTAAAAAAAAACTATTATTATAATTTTAGTTATAACACTTTTAAAAAAATATATATTTTTTTTTAATCTGACGAAATCTCTTCTTAAGAAATTGCTGTTGTGTCTTGACAGTTTTAGTGCCTTGTTCAGTGTGCCTTAAGTCTAAAAAGTTTAAAATTCGCTACCATAGACCATTCGGTTCCCAACCTTTTTTCAAATCGGGGATCATATGAAACAAATCATAGTTCACCGCGGATACCCCCCCCCCC
>CABFVX010000027.1:233143-274725 GCA_902151425.1 Timema shepardi
AGTGTTTAATAAAATTGTGAATTGCGAATATTTGCGGACCCCACATAGGACTCTTTGTGCACTCCAGGTTTGGAACCCACTAAACCACAAAAGTTGGTTTTATATATAAATATAGGGTCCGGCTAACAAATATAGATTTTAAATTATTGTTTATATGTAGTTTCACATCATTCAAAAATATTCGCTATTCACCATTGGTTTGAACATGTTTTTTTCCATTACTATCTGACTAAAGGTATTTTTTTCTTTTATTGTATATATATTTAATATAATTACCAGCTTGGCTTTGACAATCAACCATGATATACAAATAGGCTATGGTTAAATAGTTTGAAAACAAATGCCGAAAATGGCAGTGTCCTCCAATTTGGTCACCCCTATTTGTTTGACTACTATGTTAAGCAACATTGATAAGTTCCGGCAATAAATAAGCAGTAACTAGTCCCCGGTTGGCCATTATTCACCTAGATTGCAATAGCTCGTCTGCTTTTTGTGCAAGGGGATATCTAATGTCATGCTATCATTTGGCTGAAAATGGATTCAAGGGGGAAAGAATTGTTTCGAAAAGATTGAATAAGTTCTTATGGTTGATTTTAATGGCTATATTTAGGGCATAATTACTTTTAGTTTAAATTTATTTGAATCATTTTAACTTTCTTAACCGACTGATTATATCAGCGCACGACTTATAAAACAACTTATATTTAAAACATATACAAGATCCAGCCCCTCCCCCCCCTTCCCCCCACCCGTTAATTCATCTCTATGAAAGAGGAAACCCTCCTTTCATCAATGGCAAAATTTTCGGTCATCCCAGGAATCGAACATGGCACCCTTAACTCAGTAGACAGACATGCTACCAACTGAGTTAAAGTGTCGGTCTGGTAACATTACAAATTACGGAGTACTATTTCAGAACCCAAAACAAACTTAAAGTACATAGATATTTTTTTAGCTTGTTAAATTTGATTTATAAAGGATCAACCCTAAGGACCTTTGGGAAATCAGTCTGATTCACAACTCCATATAATTTCCCGAATCAAATTACTAATATCGTAAAAAAAAAAAAAGCATGACACTTGATATGTATCAAAGAAAAGTCGTTCATAAGGTTGTATTAAATATGGATTATGATTAGTTAATCCCTAACAAGGTCTACAAATTATACCTTCATAGTTTTTATAGGACATGAACAACATTTCACATTTCGACATTAATAACATTTCACTTCATTATTAGTGTTATTTATTAGTAGGGCCGACACCTCTGACAATACCTCTTGTGAATGTGAGGAATGCCAGGTCTCCACCGTGGTTCGGATTCCACGTTAAACTGTAGGTCCTTCATTTCATCTCACATTCACCCTACCATTACACATTAGCGTAAGTGCGTATAACCCGAACGGGTAGTAAGATGCGGTGCTAATAATAATAATAATTAGTAGGGCCTAATTGAAAAACAAACTATAAAAAGGTATAGCTTCAAATCCCATGACTTGACGTATTAATACATGAAAGTAGATTTATTAATTTTTCTAGCTGTCGGATATGGCTCTTTTAAAGGAAAATTAGGTTGTAGTTGGACTTGCTACAAGGATATTGTTGTGTATACAGTTTTTTTTCATAACTGTGTTCATCATAGTTCTTTTTTTATTTTATATATACTTTTAATTTGTGTTTTATTTACTTTTCGAATTCTGATGTAGTGCTTTGTATTCCAGTTCCTATCCTTGGCAATATATCTGTGTGTCTTAGGTAGGGCTTAGCCCGTTCTGTTACTGAAGACCAAACATAAAGGGTTGAAAATGAAAATAGAGTGTGACCAAAATTTGAATTAGATTCTCTTAAATACAAGTATTTGCGGGTTCGTATTTCCCACAAAGCCAACTCTGGCCATAGCCTAGGGTGCAGGACCGGAAGGGGGCGCATATGGAGTAGTTGGTAGTCGGTAAAACAGAGAGAGAGACACACAGTTTTGGGGAAATGTCCTTCTCAGACTGCACAAGGTGAACAAATATGTGCAGAGCTTTGATGTAGATGTATTGGCAGTAGCCGATGTTCTCAAGTCCATTATTAAGTTCTTCGATGAGCTTCGGGAGCAGTTTAATTTATATGAAGAGAAAGCTCTGGAATTCTGCGAAAAGAAAACTTACGAGTAAAATGAGAGACGGCAGACTGTCAGAAAACTTCAAGTGGATGAGACCACCGATGGAAAGGTAAGATTTATGGGCGATACAATTTCAGAGTGAACACATTCCTCCCCATTGTTGGCAAGCTGAAAGAATAAATGTACAAGATAATGGTTTCATATGAAGCTTTCTCAGACAGATTTACTGCCAATTAAAAAAAAATGTGGACTTTGACCCCATGCAGAAATTAAATACAAGGGGAGGAAACTTCTCAAACTTTTTAAGGGAGGCTTGGAAACCGTTGGTTAGTGGCGAGATACTTCATCTCAAATCTCATCTTCTGACCAGCAAGGTTTAAGATAGGAATCCAGTATCACTTCATAAATGGATGGCTAAGGGAAAAGGACCTGCTCACAATTTATCCAACTGTGGCTATCCTGTTGAGAATGTTTGTTTGCACATCTGTTATGAATGCATCAGCTGAGAGGTCCTTTTCTTGTTTGTAAAAAAGATAAAAAAAAGGTCCAAAGATCGACGCTGCAGTAAAACAAACTTAACTCTCCGTCGCTTCTCTGCATTGGGGCAGATTTTACTCAATGTGTTGAATTCAACGGCACCATCGAAGCGTTTGCTTGGTCCAAAGCACGAAGAAAGAAATTTTAGATTTTTATAAAACTGTGTTAAAATAACTTTGTATTTAAAATATTTGGTTTTCTGTATTTTTTTTCTGATTTTACTGTTATATGGACTTAAATACTGCGTAGTATTATGTTTCTGTAAAATTATAGCCTTTTCAAATATCAACTGTAATACGTTGTTATAATTTACCTTAATATCCTCAATTTACATTTTATATACAAATCAGAAAATTGTGTGATGGAACGTGAGCTAGTTTATTTTCCATTAAATTTTAACATTAAGTAATTTTAAAGCTAAACAAGTAAATATCAAGTGTATGTCAACAATACAATCTTGCAAACTAAAGAAAAGATATTAATATTTAACATAAAATGTGTTGAAATATGATAGCTTTCAGAAGATTTTAAATAATTTTAATATATATATATATATTGGGAGGGGGAGAGGGGGGCCGCTCCCATGAACTTTGGCCTATGGCGTAAAAAAGTGCAAATCCTGGCCCCCGTATATGTATCATGTTATATATATATAAGGTAGAAAATGGTTAAGAGTTCATGAAAATTATACCCGTATCTATGTAGATTGTGATTGCGATGAATCATTTAATAAAAAGAGCTCAGTAGACCCCATACATACCTAGGATTTGGAAACAATATTTTTTATCTAAAACTATACATATATACTATATGTATACAACTATGATTTCGACTAAAAATCTTCATATTTAGATTATTGTTTTTGTTTTTAGAATTTATTGTTTCTTAAATACTATTGGAATCAAGAGATTTCCGGACTATAGAATTGAAAAAATATATCACAGTGACGTGTCATGGATTGTTTCCAGGTTAAGCAGATATAGTTTAAACTGTATCTTAGAGATATTCCCATTACTCAGTAGAACACTCATTGGACAGTCGTCACCAGAAATACATTCCCATGTGACATGTATATTTCAGGACCTATATACCGTACGATTGGTCAAATGTGGACAAAGTATGTGGGCGAAATAATATAAAATATACAGATTCAACAAGCATTGCTTACTCTGGTAACACTAAAAGACACAGCAAGACACTAGAATATTAGATGAAATAATATTGACAAAAAGCTACCATGTTTGTCTTCAATGTAATACAAACAAGACATTCCAGAAGCGACATCTGATTAATATTTTAAGAATACGATTTCTTGGAAAACACTATGATAAATATCAATAAGGGATTGTGCCCTAACCTTTAGTAGATATAGTATAATTAACATTTAGAGAAGGGGTTATAAAATATATGATTTGCCTAAAATGGTTCTAATTCCATTAGTGTCAAATATAATAACTACCTTGAAAAGGAGAATAAGCGTTTGAACGCACGTTTATTTGATAGCTAGCAAATAAAATTTAATTAAATCGATCAACATCAGGTGATACGAAAATCAACAAGAACTTCGGTTTGATTGTTAAGGTCAATATTATTTGTTCGTTTCTCGAGGTAGCTTCACTCTAAGTTGACTGACGAAATTATTAATGTGGTCAATGTAAGTTGTAGTTTACTCGCTGTGTCTGTTCTGAAAACTTTTTTTTATTGGAGTGGAGACTAGTAGCAATTGTAGACATTACAAACAAACAAGATGATCTCCCTCTTTTTTGGTATTAATTTTATAATCAGTAGGTTCCCAACAGGAAAATACTTGAGTAAGTTGGCTATAATGGAAACGATGCCGCTTGATATTAACTCTGTGGTTAGTCCTTTTACCTGGGTGTGCAAGATCTTTGCATTGGCTCCGCTCAAATTCGTTAAATGTCTAGAAGAATTTAACGATGGAAAATGGGCCACCAGGAGATCACGTGTGTCTGACGAATTTAACGTCACTATCACCGAGCCACAAGCTGCTGTTAATTTTAGTGAACCATGTTTCCCGGTTATCTATGGGCGGGGCTTTGAAAGGTCTTGGGTATTCTGAAAAGTCTAGATCTCATTTTTAATCGATGATAGAATTTCCGTTTACCGTTCTACAAACACTTTTCTGTTTTGGGAAATAGTTGGAACTTGTGCGGTATTTATTACATATACTCTAATCGACACTCTAATGTTTAATCACGATTTGATTGGCATTTGTTTGGTCATAACTTCAAAACACATTGTTAGCTACAATGATTTTTCAGTGCATGCATAAGGAAATAACTTGAACTATTATTTATTTCAGTTTACTTGTATCTGAGCTAAATTAATATCCAATTTGTCTTAAATATATTTATTTATATTTGAAGATGTTGTTCAAATCGTGTATTTTATATTTAAAAAAATTAACTGACTTTATTGTAGCGGTTACCAACATTTTGTAGTTTATGACTAAAGCGTTCAAATCCTAGTTTTTAAGTTTTTTCCCTGTCTATTACTACAAGCCCAGATTATCTACAGTTAATTACACCAGTTGGATAGATACAATTGAGAGAAAATGTAACCTCATTTGCTAGGAAGGATATTATGATAAATTATCCCTGGCCAGAATTAAAAGCCTTACTTCACCTTCACCAACAAATCAAATCAAAAGAGCGTGACATTAAACCCTCATGTACATTCATGCTTGTTTTAATTATTATAAACTGATTATAATAATGATTAGATTTGACTAATGTGTAGTGGAATATAATCAACAAGCCCGGGGTTAGGGTATGATTTTATATTATGCTAGCAGCATTACAAGACTGCCACAGTAAACAAGTCAGCAAGAAGCTATCAGAATGGAATAGCCAAGAAGCTATCAGAATTGAATAGCCAAAAGAAACCTAAGCATTAACTAGGTCGTTTTTAGCACTTTAGCACTTTTACAACTTACATTTCTATTAGAATTACACATCTTCCTATAATCACTAATATCCTTGAAAAAGTAAATATAAAGCTAAATCTTCTATATTATGAGCCCACTCAAAACACTCTGCGACCTCCAAGTTGAAAACCGGTGCTTTATTATAACACACTTGGAAGTAATATTTAACTAGTTAGCTCCCTGAGATGTAGGACTCACTCGTCACTTTATCGAAAAAATTATCAATTTGGCTATGTTTATTTAAAAACATTTTTACTTATCGATATTTCTACATTATTTTGATACCTTTCTACCAATGTCCTGCTTCATAAACTTATGGACGTTGCCTTAAAATGTTAATACTGGTACGTCAATAAACTATTCAAAACATATTGTAATTTAGCGCGTGAGGGTGAAGGGGCTTCCCCTGACATTTTATTAAATCACTTATGACAAATTCGAAATCACCACCCTAAACAACATGGTTATACACAATTTTATGCAAATCGAACACTAAATAACGAATTTAAAAATGTATCCCAAATTTGAAAATTTTAAAGGGTAAAAAAATAACTAATTTTTCGTTAAATGTAGTCTAATTAACCAAATGAAAAAATTATAAGAGTTGTAACAATGTAACACAGCCATATTACTACTGTTCCTTCATTGTTGCTTTGAGCCAATTTATATTATTGCTTTCATGAAAGCCTATTTTAATAAACAATGAAATAATATACATTAGTTCAATTTAAACTAGTATGGATACTCGATAGAAAAATTAGTGTGTATTTGAAAAGTCAAACGTTAACATTAACCTAAATTTTCTCATTTCATCAGTCAGAGATTTCGATTAGAAAACAATAAAATGTTGCGTTACATTCACTGCATTTATTCTTTAAAAATTTAATAAAGCCCTTATTAAGGCATTGGATGTACGCCATATGATAATTTGAATCATAAAACTGGACCGTCTAGCAACCATGAAAGTCACAACTAAAAACATTAAACCATAAATAAAACGTTAGCTGATAATGCTGCTACTCCAAACCTTGCTGGCTGAGCGAAATTTTGTTACCGGATAGCTAATGTTCCCTTACGATTCGTTTCTATACCTTATTCGGCATACACTGGCTGTCCGTTGTCTCTGCCCACTGACAACGGAGCTACTAGACTAATGATTAAACAAGCTTCCTACAATTTATTAGAGAAGGAATCTCCTTTAAATGTGTGATGCTTTTTGAAGTTGAGATTGTTTGTAGAGTAGGGATTAACAGTTGGGAAATTTTAAATTTGTCTGTACAGGTCTTTGGTCAAGGACTTTCATAATATAAGGTAATGGGGCACAGAATAAGCCTAGAGTTTCCCAACTCCATATCTAAAATCTCACAGAATTCCCAACTTCCAAGCTTTTAACCAACATTGAGAGGGGTGGGGGAGGTCACACCAACACCCCTCCCCTCCGTCACGACGCCCCTGCTCTCATTTTATCCACTATTACGACAGAAATATACATTTTTCACAAACAAAGTCTAATATTGGATGGGCTTATCAATTTAAGGTTAGGCTTTGTTAGGTTGGTTAGTACTGTGCGTATATAAATAAAACGTTATTACATTACTACACATCAAACTATATAATAAAGCTTCAAATAATGTTTTTAAACTTACAAATAATCACGCTGGCCAAATCAGCTGACTTTTGGGAAAGGGAAAAATCTCAGCTGGGCTGTTTTTCACTTTTTCTTTTATCATTCTCACTTCCCGTAAGCACGGGTGCATTTCCTCTAAGATAACTCACTCACATTCGACCCTTATATTAAGACGTTAATAATCATGTTGTTTATTGTAATAATAGTATATATATGGCTTCGAAAGTGCATCCTTATATATCTATGGCTTCGAGGGTGCATCCTTTTATATATCTATGGCTTCGAGGGTGCATCCTTTTATATATATATGGCTTCGAGGGTGCATCCTTATATATATATGGCTTCGAGGGCGCATCCTTTTATATATATATGGCTTCGAAAGTGCATCCTTATATATATATGGCTTTGAGGGTGCATCCTTATATATATATATATATATATATAAATAAATAAAATAAAAGAATGCACCCTTGAATCCTCATAGTCACTTGAATCCTTATGAATATTTGAATTTCAAAGAGTCGAGAAAATTTTGGATTCAAGATTCGATATTTTTTTCTTGATATTCCAACTGAAATTTGTTTTATTGCTCTAATACGGCTTATTGGTGGCCAAGAACCAATTATAATTGTAGAGTGAACTTAGTAGCCAGACCTCAGACCAGTAATTTAACTCTTAACTGAATGTTTGAATGTTATAATGAATGGATTATTAAGAAAGAATGATAACAATTAGTTACTATTTGTATTTTACATTATTATATTATATTTATATTTTCTATTATGCTCATTATATTTTCCAAGATTGGGATTAGGTTTCGAGATTATGGATTCGAAGGTAATAGTGGATTCGACAGCCCCTCAATTTTACTATTGAGAAAATAAGTTTAGTACTAACGTATTGTGGAATGTTCCCAGACAAACCGATTTGCTTTGAGCTGTGTTTGTGAATTGTTATTGTCTTTAAATACAACATTAATTGTCGAGGTATCGACGGAAATAAATTCCCATAGTAGGAACGTAAAGTAGAACCATAGGAATATTTGGTCAAATGAGGACAGAGTAAGTGAGAACATATCACATGTATACAGGTTTATCAAGCTCTGACTACCCTGGAAACACCCCATGCCACGCCACTGAAATATTTAAGAAGCAACTTATAATGAATATTTGAACTAATCATTGACTTGTAGAAGACTCTGATGAACGTCAATAAAAGACGAGTCTGATGACTGCTTTCATACAAATGATTAGAAAATGGATTTAATAAAAGGAACGTTTTGAACAGATGTTATGAAAAAAATATAATCCCACTAAACTGTTTCTAGTCCCATTACTTCGTCAAATAAAATAACTACCCTGTAAAAAGAAAGTAACTTAGAATACAGGTTTATTTGCTTTTTAGATAATGAAATTCAGTCGACCTGAATAACATCAGATGATTTGCAAATAAACAGGAATCGCGATTTATTTATACAAAATAAAATTATACATTTGGATTGCTTAGGTCAATATTATGTATTCGTTGCCAGGGTAACTTCACTCCTAGTAGAACAATCAAATTATTAACATGGATAAAGTAGTTTGTAGTTTACTTGATACAACCGTTTTAGAACCGTTGTCTTATCGTCGTGAAAACACATGGCAATAAATGTAGACATTTTTAACAGTCAAGATAAAGTGGTTCTTCAGTTTTTTACGGCTTTAAATTTTAAAAAAAACCCAATAGTTTACCAATCAAAAAAATAATAATTAAATCACTAAAAACGGAAAATATGTCCCTTGATCTTCACTCTGCAGTTAGTTCTTTTATCTACGTGTGCAGGATCTTTGGATTGGCTCCGGTCAAATTCGTTAAATATCTAGAACCCACCGATGGAAAATGGGCCACCAGGAGATCACGTGTGTCAGGTGATTTTGACCTCAGTATCACCGAGCAACAAGTCAGCTGGATGAAGTATCAGGTGTCAGCGACAGGATGGTTCTACAACATCGCATTGGCGGTGATGATTATAATATGTGGTTCGATTCATGTTGTGAAGCTGTTAGCATGGGTGCAATTATTTGGAAATACATTTTACATATACAACTTTTATATAATTACTAATATTATTGTCGCCGTTCTTTTAACAATTCTATTTCCCGGTTGTCTATGGGCAAGGCTTGGAAAGGTCTTGGATATTCTAAAAAGTCTAGATCTCATTATGATCGATGATAGAATTTCCGTTTACCGTTCTACAAACACTTTTCTGTTTTGGGAAATAGTTGGAACTTGTGTGGTATTCATTACCTATACTCTAATCGACACTCTAATGTTTAATCACGATTTGATTGACATTTGTTTGGTCATATCTGCAAAACACATCGTCCGAACGATTAATATAATGTTCATTGTACTTGTTGGGAATTTGGCTCTCTTATTCAGACAGAGATTGTTACATTTGAATGGATGTTTATCCAAATTGACTGACCCGTGTGACAAGCAGGTAGTGACTGGATGCCCAAACCCACCACCCAAGATCATAAGTATAACCTCAACCCCTTCGAGTGACCTGATTGTTTCTGCCATTCCATGTACAGTTTTCCTGGGTAGTGCCTCTTTCAGCCGAAGGTTAAATACCCTCCGCGAGACTCACATTGCTCTATGTGACGCTATTCAAGAGGTCAACGAAATGTTCGGCTCCCTTCTGTTACTGGACTTGTTTGCCGATTTCGTCGAATTGATGCATGAGATGAATGTGATCGTGAACTATTTAACCACGGGAGGGAAATGTGTAGAACTATTCATCCTCGCTTATTCGATGATTATCATTGTCCTGAAAGTATTTTTCCTGACTTTTAGTTGGGATTCCATGAGTTCTGAGGCGAGGGTCACCGGCGTGATCGTACAAAAGATGACCTTCCTCAAGAACTCGGACCAGTCCACCAAGACGGAGGTACAGTTGTTCCTGCAGCAGGTTACCATTAGGAAGGTTAGATTCACCATCGGCGGGGTCTTCACCCTTAATCGCGCCAATATATATTCGGCTTTTGGAATGGTGATGGCTAATTTGATTGTTCTTATGCAAATAAAATAAAATTATAGCCCTATTGGTTGGTGGTCGCATAGTATAAGGAGCCACTGCTGTAACATTTTGGTGATGGGGATATCACAGCAAGAATATTGTTGAAGGTGTATTGAGATTGATTTTCCATAAATAATTTCTCCCTCCCCCTCCAAGGAAATGCTTTTAAACTTCTTAAAACTTCTACCTCCTTTATCTCTAACTCTTTAGTGTAAATAAAGCCCATAAATTACACTTTAACTTTCAAATCTGTCCCGATAAGAGCACTGAACCTTATATTAAAAGAGTATAAGGTTCAAATCCCGGCTAGAAGTGTAAAGTTGGGTTAATCGTAGAACGAGATCACTGTAAACTTAATATAAGACCCGAAACGACGTTTAGAGAGTTGAAGTTAACTATTTATTTAAAATTGTGATTTTTTTTTTCTCTTCCGAGACTGATTAAAATAATGGTACTGCTGGATGTTGAATATTTAATGCTCAATAATGCCATAAAAGTATTATTTCACGTTCTGAAAAATGTGTCTGAAAACTTAGACGTCCACACACAAGCCTATTTGTTCCCTTATCTTATTTTTATCCATTGATATACATGTAAAGATGTTGTGTCTCTCAGTTGTTTGAATATTTACTAGGGGATTGATAGAAGTTTAAATTTCCTTGGCACCATCCCACGATAATAGCTATACCGACTGAACAGCCATCATATTTTGGCGAAGACAGTGCCAACGTCTACAGATAGAGGGTGTTGCAAGTTCAGCACAACAAACCCTCTGTCATCTAATCTCAATTTCTATGCCGGAACCGCTTACTTTTAATTTAAATATCCCCTGATTTGCGCTCGTGTGGCTGTGTTGACCCCGTGACAGATCCACTGCTTCACAGAAAACACGGTAGCGCTAGGGATAGATCCCAGGACCTTTAGATTTGTAGCCGATAACTTTGACTACTGGACCACAGATGTTGTCAATATAAGTTTATGTAGGTCTATTACTTTTTATGTAATATTTGGTGTTACATGTATAACACTATCAACCATGCTGGTTGTAAACTTGTTTGTTTAAACACCAATTATATGAATATGTAACTAATATAATGTAACAACATATATATGCCTATGTAGAATATGACAACTTACTTTTATACGTTATAATATCAACACATATCGTATTAAAATACCAAAATGTTTTATGGATCCATACAATGATTCTTATTAATTAATATTTAGCACCACGTCTTACTACCCGTTCGGGTTACACGCTTTAAGTACTAATTACTCTAATGGATTAGGAATTGGGAAGGCTGAATTAGAGGAAGTGAACCCGCATTTGTGTGGAGGGAGAGTGGAAAACCATTTAGGAAAAAACCACCCCCAGCTCACCCGACCGAGATTCGAACCTCGATCTCTCCATCCTCAGCAGTCGAGCTTCAACATGACAAGCGCGTCAGCTAACTACGCCACCGAGGCGGGTAATTATTCTTATTATTCATTGATAAATAGTATATTATTATTATTATTAGCACCGCGTCTTACTACCCGTTCGGGTTATACGCACTTACGCTAATGTGTAATGGTAGGGTGATTGTGAGATGAAATGAAGGACCTACAGTTTAACGTGGAATCCGAACCACGGTGGAGGCCTGGCATTCCTCACATTCACAAGATGTCTTGTCAGAGGTGAAGGAAGGGTTTGGTAATCAGATAAATCTTTGCCGGGACCTGGGATTGAACCCTGGCCGCCAGCATAGAAGTCCGACACCTTACCCCTAGACCACCAGGTCACCATAAATAGTATAATATCGGAAATAGTTAATAGTTTTTACACCGTAGGTACTGTACACTTCAGAGTGTAAATAGATGAACCTTCGCTAAGAAAACTATCCCAACATCTTAGATCAGTAGGTGAGGAGGGCGCCTGTTTACTATTCTTAAGGTCCCGTGCTCAATTCCAGGTTGGGGGGAAAACTTACCGCCACGAGATTGACACTGTTAGCATCCAATTAATTATCGGAACGAATTGATGATAGTATTTCTGTGTCACTTATAATTATGTGTAGTTACGTTAGGGTAAGTACATTATAGCTAGAATAGATGCACTAAGCTGTGTTATCATTAAGGAATAGTAAGACTTTTAAAAATAAATATATTAATATTGTTTTTATGTAAATAATATGTATTTAATCGTTAAAAGCTCATTGATAATTATAAAAAAAGAATTTGACAACATTCTGACGAGCAATTAAGTTGATTTGATTTGCTGTTTGACAATATTTTCCTAATTGAGATATAAAATGTAGAATAAAAATTGATTTAAAATACGTCAATTAGAAAATTTTAAATAATGAGCGAGATAAAATGATTTGTGAAGATTAACTAGTGGTTGGAAATTGAGAATATAGAATTTAGTATATTCAAAATCATTAGAAATAAGTATATGACGAATTATAGTGTAAAAATACTACCCCATTGGTACACTTTAGTTATTAAAATCGTATCATTGAGGCATGTCAGAAAAAGTATTTACAATATTTAACTAAAGTGATATGTAAATTAAAACGCAATGAATTTATAAACACAAAAGTTGATAAACAATTATAATAGAACAAAAGAATATAAATTAATGATCAAAAAGTAAAATAGAAGAGACGAACAAATCATGAAGTAATAATAATAATTATTAAGAAAATGTTTGCATACATCTTTCTTTGAAATGGTTCAATTTAAAGTCTTATATTGAATATCGTCCCACGCTCCTTGACGCCTATCGTCAAAAACAAAGTGTGTTTTTTGCTTTGGTTTTTATATCTTCTGTACAAACAAATTGTGGTGCACTTATTTTAATTCTAACCCCCTTATACCATGTATTTAAATAGTTTGCGCAAGTAGCGACTGTAAAAACTATGAAACTGAAAAAAAAAAGTAATGGCTATATTTTTAAAAATATAATAAAGAAAATATATTTTTATATATTCCTATATTAATAGATAAACTAAATAAAAATGTCACAATTGTCCAAAATAATTATTTCCTAAGATAACTAAATAAAGTATATTGACAGGGATTCAAGCCATTGTCCTTTGACTTTGGACGCCATTCTATAAAACCCCGAGATTGTGGCTCTAAGCTTGGCATCACTCCTTGGAGAGTGCATTGGTGATAGTTTGTCTTTGTTGAGTAGGAAGCAACAAAGTTGAAAGGATCAAGGAATTAACTGTGGTATGTAAGGACTCTCTGAAAGGGGGGAAGTAGCGCACCTCTAGTAAGGTGATAATACATAGTACTACTTGGAGGAGAGATTTGCAAAACCTCGAGATGTCCATCCGAATCTTAATTTAATTTGTGAAATTTTTACAAAGCTTGTTGGTCTACACATAACTGTAGGTGACCTGGCGGTCTAGGGGGTAAGGTGTCAGACTTCTATGCTGGCGGCCGGGGTTCGATCCTCGGTCCCGGCACAGATTTATCTGATTACCAAACACTTCCTTCACCTCTGACAAGACATATTGTTAATGTGAGGAATGCCAGGTCTCCACCGTGGTTCGGATTCCACGTTAAACTGTAGGTCCTTCATTTCATCTAACAATCACCCTACCATTACACATTAGCGTAAGTGCGTATAACCCGAACGGGTAGTAAGACGCGGTGCTAATAATAATAATAATAATAATACACATAACTTAATATAAATCATTTTCAAATTGATTCGTTTGGTTAATATTTAGTCTGGTGAGTTATGCTACTATACACAACATCACTAGTGTGTTGGTTAAATTTGTAAAAATAGTGCTTTGAGGTTGCTTACACTTAAAATAAAGTAAATTAATCTATCTTGTTGTAATCACTCTATGGTGTTGTGTTGATACTTTCTTTAGACACCTCGGAGAGAGTGTATTGTGATCGTGAGAAAAAAAATTGAACATGAGATTTTGGTCAAGTTTCACGACTCTCTGAAACCAAAAAAGCTGTTTTAGCGATTTCGTATGTCTGCCTGTACTTCGGGCTGGAGCCGAAATTATTTTACCAATTGGGCTAGAACTTTATATCAAGGGTCTTAAAATGGTCTCCCCAAGGGTTTTTTGGAATTAGATATCAAACCCTAGATTTAAGATTTGTTTACTGAGGGATAAAAAGAGAAAAACATCGATTTTACTGAAATTCGCTCTAAAGATTTTAATTTAATTTTATATCTCGACACTATTTATAATTATAAACAAGATTGAAATTCTAATTTTCTTATTTGTGGGTACTTTATATGGGGGAAATTTTCCAATTTACATCATTTATCCACAACTATTTGAAATATGAAATAACTTATCACTGTAAAATTTAAGAACCATTAAAATTAGAAATCTTTTATTTGAAATACATTTCTATAAAACCAATAATATCTAAGCTATAAGCAAATCTATATACTTTTTAATTCAGGTCTTTGAAAATTAATTTGATTCTTTTGCTCTTTGTTAGACCAAAATGTTTCTCTTTTCTCAATTTTTCTGTAACAGTGTTCCTATTTCCTAATGCCATAGAGTTAGTAACAGTGTATATTATTTCATTTATGATCTTTGATGTAGGGTTTCTACAACAATGTACGGATCTATTATTTTATTTCACAAATATTACAAACTTTTAGTATATGTATATTTTAAGATAAAAGTTGGAACAATTTTTTATGGTGCACCGTACAATTTTTTTTTAAGTTTCATAGTCCCATTAATAAATATATATATTTATTTTACATTATTGTTTTGGATTTTTGTAACGACATGCTGTACAAACTTTGAAGATAATATGATGAAATGTAAAACTACACGTTTTATCAATGGTGGTGTCAACTTAATTATCATATACTCGTACGGTACAAACTTTGAGGATAATATGATGAAATGTAAAAAAATTGTAACCACACAGTTTAATTTTGAAAGCATATTTGTATAATATTGTGTGTTGCGAATGACAAAACGAGGGTTGCAGGTTGTGATTAGTCTGTAAACAAATAGAATAGAGGAGTCAATCACATAAACATTGTCAGCATTCCTTAGTCAGAGACCAGACCAGACCAGAGGGCAGGATAAAGTGTTGGGGATACAGCCATCGTGGCTGACTAAACAACATCACACTCTTAAGGGTCACTATGCCCGATCCGGGACTACACGGAATAGGACGCCGGTTCATAAGTATTCGTAGAAGAGGGCTACCGCTTGAGCAGAGGGTTCCGGGGCTCGGAGAATGTGTAGAGACCACCTGGGAGCCAGACACGCCATTGGCTATTCCTACTAACACCTCGTTTTGTCACAAGCTTCCGAATATTCTTTAAGTTATTTCATCCTTATATCAATGTCAACATCACATTTGTAATATATATGGTAGTTCTAATAAAAACCTTTTAAAACCAAATCGAACGTCAATAATGAACTCAAACAAGTATAGACAATCACCTACCCCTAACCTCGGCTTGAGCAGATCCTGACAGATTCTAGGCCCACATTTAAAGGACGGTGACATACGGGTGAAGGGGGAGGGGGTAAGGGTTACAAAATGTACGTTTTATCCCATTTCATCCCTAACCCATTAACATAAGAATATGTAGAATTAGCAGTAAAAAGTGATGCTTGAAAAAAAAGTTGTCTATGATTATTTCCAAATTTTAAAAAAAGGCCCAAGTGGCTTAGTTTAATCAAGTTAATACGATCTGAACCTACATCACAACAAAGTTATCCTAATTTGTGACCCATTTAAATAAAGAATTGCTACCAATATCTTTGTCCTTGAGCGTTTCTGAACTTGAAAAATACCGGTGGGTTTTGTCGGAAATTTTCCCGGCCGATCCACCAACCTAGCTAAGTCTACCACTCACTACCTCTGGTGCAAGGTCTCTGGCGCTAGGCGTCTCATTTCCTGTCAACTTGGCCGCAGTGCGTGATTTGCGGGAAGTGACTGAATAATTGGAGAAGCGAGTAATATTGCGTTTAAAGGTTATCTAGGAATTTTAGCGTTTGAGGAAACTTATGCAGCCCAGGATTTAATTTTGGTTTTCAGCAAATGGCTTCAACTGCGGGACAGATTACTATACATTTTTTAAAATCACTTGACCTCACATCTCTTTCGAGTTACACAACTATATACAGGATTATCTCTGCACTTTGTTTTTCATATCAATGTTATTATTATTATTATTTAGCACCGTGTCTTACTACCCGTTCGGGTTATACGCTTTAAGTACTAATTACGCTAATGGATTAGGAATATGGGAAGGTTGAATTAGAGGAAGTGAACCCTCATTTGCGTAGAGGGAGAATGGAAAACCATTTAGGAAAAACCACCCCCAGTTCACTCGACCGAGATTCGAACCTAGATCTTCCCGTCCTCAGCAGTCGAGCTAAACACGACTCGCGCGTTAGCCAACTACGCCACCGAGGCGGGTATTAATGTTGTTCTTTATCCTTAAATCTGTATATATTTTATTCTGAAAATTGAAAAATGACACCTGGACACGGGAATCGAACCCGAGACCTTCGGCTTAGTACGCCGATGCTCTTACCCCTGAGTTACCCAGGATATATTTTGTTTTACAATTAAATTGAAACTAAAACTTAGACTAAACTAACGTGGTAGAGATGAATGATGAAGAATTTGAAAGTAATGGATCTGAATTTCCGTGGCGCTGACTCCTTATTCAAGAGGCCGGTCTGAGATTTATATGAGTAAAAAATTAAACAAAATGAATATACTGAAACAATATTTGATTTATTTTTGAAAAAAATAAAACTATCATAAAAACTGCTAAAACACATCTTTTAATTCTCGTTACCTAAAGACCATCTCACCTTAAACTAATTTTGTAACTTTTAAATATAAATAACGCCTGCTGATGACCTAGTAGTAATATCGATAACCAATCTAGTACCAACACAAACTAAATACGCGATGGACAACAACAATGAAGCGTACTGAAAATTACAGGGCCACCATAACCTTTGTTACCTATTTATAATTATATGTTCAGTCCTAAATGTGGGTAAGCATTTACTAGATAATTGGTACGTTCATGAGATTGTTGTTAACACGCACTAGAAGCTCAATTTGAACTAAACTAAACAAAACATAAAATTACGTTACGCAACTTAGATATTATGTATACCATGGGATAATTTCATTGGTTATTCTTTTCACAACTAAGTTCAGATTGAAATATTTCGTTTTAGGTCCACATTTTTAGACAAGATCATTCTCCCCTCTACCCCGTTACCTCCCTCGTCATAATACTATTTCGGACATTAATTACACTAATGGAATAAAGATGAGAAAGGTAGGATTGTACAGGCGATATACCCATATTTGCGTAGAGAAATCCCCAGGAACAATTTAGGAGAAAAACTTCTCATTAGGACTACACTTTATCGGGGTTCGAACCCTGATTTCCTCCTCATTGGCAGTCCAGTCTATTGCGAAAGTGATGCCTTGGATCATTCGTCCATCAATAATTTTCATAATCACGTCCACCACCTGTCTCCCTTTGTTATTATTATTATTATTATTATTATTAGCACCGCGTCTTACTACCCGTTCGGGTTACACGCACTTACGCTAATGTATAATGGTATGGTGATTGTGAGATGAAATGGAGGACCTACAGTTTAACGTGGAATCCGAACCACGGTGGAGGCCTGGCATTCCCCACATTCACAAGATGTCTTGTCCGAGGTGAAGGATCTCCCTTTGTTGGAAGACGGAATAAATTTCAAGTTCGTCAGCCTGGTTTTCTGGTGGTAGGAACTTTGGGCCTTGAATCCCGACTGGGTTTTCTGACGTTGTTTTCCTAAATGGTTTTTCTCTCAATCTTTACATAAAAAAAATGATGGTCCTTTTCCTTCNCTCTAGATCTGGTGATTTGACCTTCTCTTACCTCTGCTCTTCTGGCTTATGGAGGAATTCATTTCTGAGTTGGGGACACCATTAAGGCGAATTTCATTATCCATAGATGACGTGTTGATAGGTGAGAATGATGTTGGTGGAAAGCAGAGGCACCTACAGTTTACCATGGGCTCCGAACCACGGTGGGGGCTAGGAATTCCACACATCCACAAAGCGTGAAAGCACACACTTTGCCAGAGGAGAAGGAAGGGTTTGGTAATCAGATAAATCTATTCTGGGACCGAGATTTGAACCCCAAACCCCTTACACAGAAGTTTGACACCTTATTCTTAGACCACCAGGTCCCCGAATGATGACTAATAATGGGGTTCAAGATTAGGAAGGGGAGTCTCTAAGAAATACTCGAGGATTCAACAACCCGCTTCAGTGGCCACATGATCTAAGGCGTCACTATCGTGTTAGACTGGCCTGCTGATGACGGAGATATAGGGTTTCCAATACCGGTCGGGTCTGTTGAAGGTGGTTTTCCCTAAATGGTTCTTCATTCTACTTTCTCTCAAATGCGGGTACACTTCCTCTAAATTAAACCTTCCTAATCCCCAACACAATGATGTAATTGGTACAACCCCAAGAGTTAGTAGGACGTGGTGCTAAAAAAACCTGCCAAAAATAGTTTCTTCCCATCTAAGGGTGCGTTGTCCAAGCTGCGAGTGCGGCTGGAATCGCAGTCTTCACGCCTGATGAAATGTACTCGTATTTGCTTGGAGGGAGGGCAGGGAGGATGGGAGAGTTAAGGAAAAACCATCCTTAATGCACCCGGACAAGCTTCAAACCCCGACCAACCTCTGTTAGTTTATCAGCAGGGTTGATGGGTTTCCTTGAACCGATCACACGAGTTTGTCTGGATATCAATTCTCGACAAGTTGTAAAATATGATTGAACTGGTTAACATTCCCTGAACTTTTTTTTTTGCCCCACGTCTTACTACCCTTTTGAATTATACGCTTTAAAAATCCATTACTTTTTCAAGTATGTGGCATAGGTGAGTTTTTTTTATTCAGGCTAGGCCTATCTTAGATTCATATGCCTTATAATCTATCTTAAAACTAGGACAAGCACAACAC
This sequence comes from Timema shepardi, assembly GCA_902151425.1. Taxonomy (NCBI): domain Eukaryota; kingdom Metazoa; phylum Arthropoda; class Insecta; order Phasmatodea; family Timematidae; genus Timema; species Timema shepardi. Next base: position 252,421 of record CABFVX010000027.1, read on the forward strand.
CCAGTTCTCGACATTTAATTCATCAATGTGAAAGGGTAAATTCACATTTCACCAATGATACAGTTCTTAGCCATGTCAGGAATCGATCCCGGGACCCTTAGTTCAGTAGAGAGATACGCTACCGACTGAGATAAGGTGTCGGATGAGCTTATGTACTAATTAAGCTAGTTTTTTTAAAAAAATATTAGGAAGGTTATATTTTAGAAGAAATGTATCCACATTTGCGTGGAGGGAGAGTGTAAAACCATTTCGGGGGGAAAAACCCACAATCAGTACACCAGACCGAGATTTGAACCTCTATCTTCTTGTCATAGACAGTCTAGTCTACTGTGAGAGTAGTGGCTTAGACCACGATACCATCGAAGTGGGCTCCCTGAAATTAGTATCATAACTTAAAATATGTTTATTAATTAAAATATCACCCGCCTCGGTGGCGTAGTTGGCTAACACGCTTGTCGTGATGAGCTCGACCGCTGAGGACGGGGAGATCGAGGTTCGAATCTCGGTCGGGTGAACTGAGGGGGGTTGTTCCTAAATAGTTGTCCACTCTCCCTCCACGCAAATGCGGGTTCACTTCCCCTAATTCAACCTTCCAAATTCCTAATCCATTAGAGTAATTAGTACTTAAATCGTATAACCCGAACGGGTAGTAAGACGCAGTGCTAGATATTATTATTAATTAAAATAGTATAGCATCCGTCCTCATCGTACGTCACAAATATTCTAAATACACACATATTGTTTAAATTACAGTTTGTTACAAATAATTTCCTCGGACTCTCCGATTAATTGACTCATTCCAAGAAACGTCCTTTGTTTTCTAATAACATATTTAATTCAGGAAACAAAAAGGTATTATAATAAATATATAAAGCTAATTTAACACTCAGATGTCTTACAAGGTGCATCTGTGTATTATTTTGTGCCTTATTTGTGTACATTTATAAAGTACCTCATAAAATTGTAATGTTTAAAAATGTAAAATATTAAGGTTTATATTTGTTATCGTTTATACTAATATAACTGATTAACTCATAAATGTCTTTATATAACTTACTTTTAAATATATATTAAAAAAATAATTATTAAATTATTATTATTAGCACCGCGTCTTACTGCCCGTTTGGGTTATACGCACTTACGCTAATGTGTAATGGTAGGATGATTGTGACATGAAATGGAGGACCTACAGTTTAACGTGGAATCCGAACCACGGTGGAGGCCTGGCATTCCCCACATTCACAAGATAGTCTTGTCAGAGGTGAAGGAGGAGTTTGGTAATCAGATAAATCTTTACCGGGACCGAGAATTGAACCCCGGCCGCCAGCATAGAAGTCTGACACCTTACCCCTAGACCGCCAGGTCACCAATTAATAAATTGTTTCAGATATAGAAATGTTGTATTTAAAAGGATGTAAGATAGCAATTTAACTATTGGTCTCATGGTGCCCCCCTCTACCCCCGTCATTTTTTTTTCTGAATCCGCTACTGCTCCCTTGAAATATCCAAAAAGTTTCTGTCACTTGGATCAACCTGTAATCTTCCATCCTTCTCTAAATCAACTGGTTAATGCTGCTGAAGTCGCGTACCCATGCGGCTAGTGTCGCCACGGTCTGTCGCGGCCGTAGCTGCAGTAGCTGGTTACTGTCGCAGCTTGGACAACGGACTGTACTACTAGAACGCTCACATTATTTTGAACGCAATCGAGTGACGCGAATAAAACAAAAACAAAAATTGAAGTGAAGAGCAAGGACGCGTCACCGAGTTAATTAGGCCAACCCTGTCAACTAGATGTCAACAAGTGTCCTCCCCTATCTAGCACGTCTACCAACCTTGCTGTCTACTGTTGTAAACTTGTCTGTCTGCCTGTCTGTGTGTCCCTCAAATCGAAAGTGATTTATTACGCGATGCATTTCGGGACGTGTCTTTCTTGCAACTCATTACAGATGATTCACTATTTTTGTTTGTTTGTTTGTTTGTTTTTTGTGTGCCAGGGATGATGGGTTTTCACACTGTAACACATTCATTACCAAATATTTTACACCCCCTCCCCTGCCCTTCCCCCATCTTCATAACTCCCTCACCAAATGTCCTCCCCTCTTCCCCCAATTACCTCTACCAACTAAGTAAAAAAAATTACATAACGTATTCTACATGTGTATCTCATCTTTTACGTCTGAAGTTAAAAAAAATAATTATTAATTAGCCTCTCTTGAACCCCTGGAGAGAGAAGTATTGTGATCGTAAAAAAAAAAAGAAGATATTTTTTATACATGTCGACGTCTATCTGTTTCTCAGCCAAGAGTAGAAACCAATCGGACTAAATCTTGGTCCAGTAGCCCCATGGCTTCTTTGGTGCTGACTGACAGCTCACAGCTGACAGCTGACGGCTTTGAAAAGTTACCAGACCAAATAATGTGTCCCTACGCCGAGCAATATGATCTGCAAAAATATGTGTCTAGCAGCTGTCACTTCTGACAGTCAAAATTTAGGTACATACCTAAATGTTGACTGTCCACACTAAAATGCATTAACAATAGTTTCGGCTATGTGTTTCATTAATTTCAGAAGTCAGCTGTGAGCTATCAGTCAGCACTAAAGATGCCGTGGAGCTACTGTATCTAGAATTTTTATAAGCTTCCCCTAAGGAGTTTTTGGATTTATATAATTCAACCCTAAAATTTAGGCTAATTTACTGAAAGCAAAAAATAAAAAAAGGAAAAATAAATTTTCTAGAAACTCGTTCTAACGATTTTGATTAAATTTCATATATTATAGTCACTGTTTAGCATTACAAACAAAATGAAAACTTTTATATATCCATTAAAGTGACCTTGAGGGTACTTTATATCAATGGAAACTTCAGAATTTGATCATACGTAACTGTATTCGAGATACGAAATAACTTATCGTTTAAAAAGTTGTAGTACTATTAAAAATAAAAATAAACTTTACCTGAAATATAGTTATATAAAATAAATAATTTCCGAGCCATTGTTAAGTAAATTTTTTAAATTGATGACCCGTCTCGGTGGCGGAGTTGACTAACGCGCTTGTCGTGTTGAGCTTGACTGCCGAGGACGGGGAGATCGAGGTTCGAATCTCGGTCGGGTGAACTGGGGGTGGTTTTTCCTAAGTGGTTTCCCACTCTCCCTCCACGCAAATGCGGGTTCCCTTCCTCTAATTTAACCTTCCCAATTCCTAATCAATTAGAGTAATTAGTACTTAAAGCGTATAACCCGAACGGGTGGTAAGACGCGGTGCTAAATATTATTATTTAAATTGATGTCTTGAAAATGGGGAGTTATGCTCTTTTATGAACAGAGATGTTACGTTTAAAAAAATGTATCTTCAAAAGTGCATATTAGGCCTATTTCATATATGCCCTCTTTGATGGAATTTGATTCTCTTTTCTATCACGTTTCTGCAGCAATGTTTATTATTTCGTTCCATAAATCTTACGAATTTTTATTTATTTTAGATCAAGGTGTGAAGAGAGAGAGAGAGAGACTAAAAGAGTCTGTGTGGTGCACCATACAATTTTTTTTAGCACGGTGTTTTATATTTGGGTTGTACTCTAATGTGTTAGGCGGGAGTAAGATTGAATTTAGAGAAATTGTGTCATTCTTAGAGTGGAAGGAGAGTGGGAGACCAATTTGGAATATCCACTGTCGGTACACCCGACTAACCCTGGTATCTCCCCGTCATTGACAGTCCAGTATATTGCGTGAGTGACGCCTCATACCATATGATCAGTACTCACGTCACAGTACACGTGGAAAAGGGTGGCAATCTCATGTTGTTTGATTTTATGTTGACGTAGAAGTCCTGGTTTGAATCCCAGATGTCTGTACCGATTTATCAATATCCCTCCACGTAAATGTCAGTACGCGTTCATTAAATTTTATCTTATTTATCCCCCTACCTCTCCCATTATTACAAATACTAGGCTAGCCCGGACGGGTTGTAAGAAAAGGATCATGGGATGATAAAACAACCAAGCCACCATTTGTTTGTGTATATATATAATATAATAAAATTCATTTCTAATTTATTCATACAATAGTGCAGATTGAAACTGATCCAGACTAAAATAATACTTTTTCTTATAATCTTTACTTCCTTAATAGTGTTAATTGTTTCTATTTAACTGACACTAGCTGGTTCCTAAGCTTTAATCACAGTCAATCAATGAGTTAATCCCTCTGATTCGTAACAAAGAGACTGAAAAAACACCACATTAACATAAATATATAAATTGCATGGGAGAAAGTACAAATAATCATGATGTTCATTTTAGCTTAATTTATTTTATATTTATCACCGCGTCTTACTAAGCGTTCGGGTTATACGCTTTGTACTAATTACTCTAATGGATTAGGAATTGGGAAGGTTGAATTAGAGGAAGTGAACCCGCATTTGCGTGGAGGGAGAATGGAAAACAAGAGAGAGAGAGAGAGACTAAAAGAGTCTGTGTGGTGCACCATACAATTTTTTTTAGCACGGTGTTTTATATTTGGGTTGTACTCTAATGTGTTAGGCGGGAGTAAGATTGAATTTAGAGAAATTGTGTCATTCTTAGAGTGGAAGGAGAGTGGGAGACCAATTTGGAATATCCACTGTCGGTACACCCGACTAACCCTGGTATCTCCCCGTCATTGACAGTCCAGTATATTGCGTGAGTGACGCCTCATACCATATGATCAGTACTCACGTCACAGTACACGTGGAAAAGGGTGGCAATCTCATGTTGTTTGATTTTATGTTGACGTAGAAGTCCTGGTTTGAATCCCAGATGTCTGTACCGATTTATCAATATCCCTCCACGTAAATGTCAGTACGCGTTCATTAAATTTTATCTTATTTATCCCCCTACCTCTCCCATTATTACAAATACTAGGCTAGCCCGGACGGGTTGTAAGAAAAGGATCATGGGATGATAAAACAACCAAGCCACCATTTGTTTGTGTATATATATAATATAATAAAATTCATTTCTAATTTATTCATACAATAGTGCAGATTGAAACTGATCCAGACTAAAATAATACTTTTTCTTATAATCTTTACTTCCTTAATAGTGTTAATTGTTTCTATTTAACTGACACTAGCTGGTTCCTAAGCTTTAATCACAGTCAATCAATGAGTTAATCCCTCTGATTCGTAACAAAGAGACTGAAAAAACACCACATTAACATAAATATATAAATTGCATGGGAGAAAGTACAAATAATCATGATGTTCATTTTAGCTTAATTTATTTTATATTTATCACCGCGTCTTACTAAGCGTTCGGGTTATACGCTTTGTACTAATTACTCTAATGGATTAGGAATTGGGAAGGTTGAATTAGAGGAAGTGAACCCGCATTTGCGTGGAGGGAGAATGGAAAACCATTTAGGAAAAACCACCCCCAGTTCACCCGACAGAGATTCGAACCTCGATCTCCCCGTCCTCGGCAGTCTAGCTCAACACGACAAGCGCGTTAGCCAACTACGCCACCGAGGCGGGTTTTAGCTTAATTAAAATTTATTTCACATTTCACCTGTATTATCGTGGAAAGGGTGCGGGTAAACCACAATGTTAAATAAAGCACACGGGACAAAAAAAACCCCACAGGAACCAGGTGATCCTTATTGCTAACTTTACGCCTTGAAACGTGCCACCACCGATGCACGTAATGAGACTCAAAATATTCCACACAGAGTCCGTCTTCTTTCCAGCATAATTTTTCAACAACTCAATTAATTCGTACCCACGGATCTCTCAAGTCCGCCAATACGTTGCGTCACACGGTCTGTCGAATAATCAGAAAACTTTGGTTTCCCATCACGCTTCAAGGTTAAGGGGCGAATATTGTTTTAAATACAAATTGGTCCACTATTTTTAGAGGTTCGAGGTTAATTTAGTAGATTCATGCGTCGCCATAATAGATCAACTGGTTTGGTAGTTAGTATAGTTTTTTGGTGATTAAACATATTAATATAAAAAAAAGCTATATTATTCGTATCAATGAGTAGTGACGTATCAACTTGTAAAGGATTTGGAGTAGGGGGTTGTAACTATGCGATATAGGGGGCTGCTGCACCCTAGAATATATTATGATTTTTTTTCTACTCCACGTCCTAATATCCCCATCGAGACATTCTAATATTTACAAAAATGGCGTAGAGAGGTAGAAGGTATAATTTAGGTAATATTCACCCCGAATTCGCGTTTTTGGAGGGTTGGAAAACCAATTAGGGAAATACATTCTCAGGACACTCAGCCAGGTTTCGATCTCTGATCTCTCTAACTCTGGTGAAACTAGATTAGGAGCTTGCTGTTTAGTCCGTGAGGCCACCTATGAGGTTAAATTGAATTTAAACCAAAGCCACTTTTAAAGACCGTTATATTTTTATGTTAACTATATAAATACAGTATTATATCTATGTATGGATTAACCTTCCAAAGTTGCATTAACTTACTTTTAATTAAAGGTTCCTAGTTATGTTTTTTAATCAAATAAATTATTTAAATTATATAAGAAGGGTTTAATTCTATAAAAATATATTAAAACTGCACGTCTGAGCCATTTCATTCGTAACATAGTAGTGGATACAATAGTTAGTACTAATGTACCGTTGCCCAGGGGACACCCGAACGTACTAATCGTACATCCTTAACTTGGAGGATGTTTCCATGTCCCGATGAGATAATGGTGATGGTGATGGTGATGGTGATGGTGAGGGTGTGGAACCAGTGGAAACACTTAAAACTAACTTAAGCCTAATCAACCAAACTCTGGTGATCGTTGGGATAATTCCCCTTTCGGGAAAAATATACAAGGTACCAGCCAGGCGTCGAACCCACCAGGACCCTTAGGCTCGTAGACAGGTGTACTGACCACAATACCACGGGTCTGGTTTATATACAAATAAGAATAATACAATTTTTATTATCGAGAAACGAGCACCACACGCTGTAAGATCAGGAATAGTAAACATATTTTATTCCTAATTTGTTCTGTCTGACGTCATGACTGTGGTGCAACAATAATTAATAATGTTATCTTTTCAATATCTCTCTCCCTCCCTCCCCCCTTTCTCGTTCACTGTGTCTTACTACCCGTCCAAACTATCAACCTATTAATACATGTGGGATAGAGACGAGGAAGGTATAATTTGGAGAAAATATACCTGAATTTTAGTTTAGGCAGAATGGAAAAACTGATTAACAAATATCATCTCATAGCACTCAGCTTAGGATTCCAACCACGGGCTTACTGTTATCCGGACAAGGCTAGACTTACGCCTTTTTCCACGTGCAGTATGAGCTTTGACTGTCATACATTGTTTACCATTCTCCCTCCATACAAATGAAGGTATACTTATCTGAATTATATATATGAAAATATAAGAGTTTTAGTTTTGATAATACGACATCTTTAAAGAGATTTCGTATCTCAAATAGTTGCGGAGATGTGATCAAAATTTGACATTTCCGCTTATGTAAGGTATCCTCATAGTAATTTTCATGTGAAAATGAGAGTTTTTATTTTATTGGTGAGTTAAATGAGTGCCTAGATATAAAATTTAATCAAACTCACCAGAGAAAAATTTGAAGAAACAAATTATTTTCCCCCTTCAATAAAGTACCTTTAATTCTTGGCTCGGGGTAATTTTATGAAAACCTTATTTATCAAGTTTTGGTTTGATTGGTAGAATGTTTCAGCTTTGGGCTGAGATACAGACAGACAGACAGACAGACAGACATACGAATTTGCAAAAAAACATTCTTTCGATTTCAGGCGGTCATAAAACGTTGATATTTATCAAAATCCCGAGATCGATTTTACTAACGATCCCAATACTTCTCTATCCGTGGGGTCGAGAGAGAGTAGAAACAAGTATTAAGATTGTGTTTAAAAGTACAATAGCCAAAGTTATAATATTCTTGTTATTAAAAAACATATTACTATCATGAATTTAAAAAATATTTATTTCCACCACTCACATTTTTTCTCGCTTATTATTGATCTTTCCCTTAACTTCCGTGGCACATCGGTTGAAAAATTCTGCGGTAAGGCACCCTTTGACAAGGCACACTTCGACAAGGAGTCCCCGAATCTATATTTGAACTTCATGGTACCCCGGACACACGGGGAAGAACCACTTCCATGATGGCTCAGTATCCACGGCTATAGTCGGGTGGGGACGAGGCGGATTTTGGGGTTTTTTGACCCCCCTCGAAATCTTATGAATAAAATATATATGACTTTATTTATGGTTCAAACACTATCAAAATTAGGGTACAAATACAAATTAGGGGACTGTGCTACCACAAAAAGCACTTCAGAAAGCTTATAGAACTGTTTATCACTTAGAATTTTATCTGGCCCCCAGCATTCGGGGAATGGGCCCCACCTATCCCCCGAAATTATTGGCTTGCTACGGCCTTGTCAGTATCGCTGAATTTCTCAAAAAACAAAACAAAAAAACAACAACAAAGACGCCATTTTTTTTAAAAAAAGTACATTAAAACAAAACAAAAATATAAACGCCATTTATTGTTGTTGTCAAACGAGAGCCCAATGAATGTGACGCATTTATTCCAAGAGGTGTCCGATGCCGGTGTGACAATGACCCGCTCTTGACACACTTGTCACCGTGACAATAAGCGCCACGTGTTGTCATTAAGCACATGCCTGCGTGTATGTGTGTGACAAGGAAACAGTTTACGAACGTACCATCCACAAAATATTGTTCGAATCTCCTTGAATTTGATTTGTTGGTTTTTTGTTTTTACTCTCTCTTTCACTATTTTTTTTTATTTATCTCTTTTTCTTTCTTTCTAGAAGAGGGGAAAGGATAAAATGAGGGATGGATGATTCAACGAGAAGAACAAAGACAGATGGGAGTAGGAGGCAGAGTTAGTTGTGGTGGGGGACGAATATGGAGTAATGTTAATCAGTATGTTCTTTTCGTATGGATTTGAATATTTTCAAGGTGAACTGTTCACGTACGTACCACAGTTTACAGCCCCCCCTCCACCTCACCACAAGTAGAAAATGGTGGCAATCACATGGCACACACATAACTATAAAAACAACCCTCCGATGTTGAAGTAATCACAAACAGATCCACTCACAGGGAGTCATTAGTACAACTAACTAGATAGATATATATTTATATATTACAATACATAAAAGTGAAATGGCTAAGATTAATTTTATTTTTGGATTAATTTCTTTGGCAACCATTTTTGCTGCTCCTCAGGAAGTAAGTTTTTTTTTTCTCTCTCGATATTGATGAGGTGTTTGTTTAATATGACAAAACGGCATAAAATACTCGTAGATTTTTCTATAACAACTTTGTAAAAAAAAGATATATCTTTGCATATTTTCACTTTATTGATACACCAATAGTAGAAACAGAGGTAGGTTTATACTTGTCGTGGACAGTGGCGTGTTGTGGTTTGTTGCAAAGGGTAAGTAGAGTTAGTTGAATAATGCGCCTATGGTATGTTCTAATAACTCTGCAGAACACTCATTGGTTAGGTATATAGAGCGAAGACTATGTCTGATTCATCAAACGGGGAGCAATTGGATGATAGTATGCTACAGGTATAGTTTTAACAAGTTCTTCTTGTCAACGAAACACTCCATGGTACGCCACTGATCATGGATAGTTTGTATAGGATTGAATATTGATGCATTAGGTCGAAACACTTACATTCAAAACACAAATTTTGTTAGTAACAGGTGACCTGGCGGTCTAGGGGGTAAGGTGTCAGACTTCTGTGCTGGCGGCCGGGGTTCAATCCTCGGTCCCGGCACATATTTATCTGATTACCAAACCCTTCCTTCACCTCTGACAAGACATCTTGTGAATGTGAGGAATGCCAGGCCTCCACTGTGGTTCGGATTCCACGTTAAACTGTAGGTGCTCCATTTCATCTCACAATCACCGTACCATTACACATTAGCGTAAGTGCGTATAACCCGAACGGGTAGTAAGACGTGGTGCTAATAATAATAATATATACCTTAAATAAATGAAATTATTGTGACTAAGTTATACAAGCCGTTGTACTGAAATTTAATGTAAAGCCACGCACTGAACTAGAACACTATTTGCTGTAACTATCCAGACTATAAATATTCCCTCTCTGGCCAGCAGTCAAACAATTATTCGCCAACCTAACCTCGCCAGTGGGTCCATTAAAATTGTACACAGCCTTACTAAGGTCGGGACTTATCGCCATCGTTAAATCATCTTTGCTATCCATTTTATGAATGTGGCTAATGATGATTCGTGAAGCGTAATTTGTTTCGTATTCATCAGAAGCAGATAAATCATCGTCCAAAATTAACGGTCCTAAAGTAGCCAGGTATATAACTCAATACGTCATATGATTACTTAAGTAGATAAAATATCACGTTGTAACTGTGGCATACTGAATAGTATACGTAATTATAATATCACCTCATTTCATCTGGGTTGTACACAACGTTCCAATAAAATTAGGTCTTTATACTTAATAGCTGTGTAATATAATAATCAATCCTCACTAGGTTAATCTTTTAATTTTAGACATATCTAATTGGAGCTAAATCAATTACTTTCAACCAATGTAACACATCATATGATGATCAACTGTAGTTGTTGAAATATTATTATTACCGCGTCCTACTACCCGTTCGGGTTATACGCACTTACGCTAATGTGTAATGGTATGGTGATTGTGAGATGAAAATGAAGGACCTACAGTTTAACGTGGAATCCGAACCACAGTGGAGGCCTGGCATTCCCCACATTCACAAGATGTCTTGTCAGAGAAGAGATGAAGGAAGGGTTTGGTAATCAGATAAATCTGTGCCGGGACCGAGGATTGAACCCCGGCCGCCAGCACAGAAGTCTGACATCCTACCCCTAGACCGCCAGGTCACCCGTTAAGGTATTTAACGTGCACTTTCTGAACCGACAAATTATAGCAGCACACGGATTATAAACTAATTTGAATATATACATACACAACATCCAGCCCCCCGGACGTTACTTCATCACTGTAAAAGGGGGAACCCACATTTCAACATTGATACATTTTTCATCTTTGTCAAGAATCGAACCCCAAAACTTTAGCTCAATTAAATAGACACGCTACCGACTTGGTTAGCTATAATCAAATTTCTAAAATAAGCAACCTACTCAGTCAACTAGAAAATCTACAAGATATACTCTCACTTATTCATACGTTAAGTCATGTGATCTTTATCTTTTAATTGAAGAGTACAACGGAAAAGAGGGAAGTCATATTACTCACATTTTCCAAGGCAGCTTTCATATCTCAAGGTGACCTGGTGGTCTAGGGGTAAGGTGTCAGACTTCTGTGTTGGAGGTCCAGAGTTCAATTCTCGGTCCCGGCACAGATTTATCTGATTGCCAAACCCTTCCTTTAACCTCTGACAAGACGTGTATTAATCACAACTTGTGAATGTGTGAAATTTCAGCCCTCCACCGTGGTTCGGATCCCATGTTAAACTGTAGGTCCTCCATTTCGTCTCACAATCACCCTACCATTACACATTAGCGTAAATGCGTATAACCCGAACGGGTAGTAAAGACGAGGTGCTAGTGATAATAATCTTATCTAAAACCTCATAAAGACCTAAGCATAACATTTTTAACTAAAATGAATATGAGAGAGACCTCTTTAAATCATAATATAAAGTGCATTAGAAAGGTCTCGTGAGTGTCTAGCAAATGACAGCATTAATTCAATTTGAGATTAAATTGGAACCCTCCCCCCCCATTCCCCCCGTTTTCTTCCTCCGTACACTTCAATTTCAACTTTTATTGATATGATCAATTCCTATAAAACAATAATAATAATAATAATAATAATAATAATAATAATAATAGTGAAATGTTGTTAATAATGACAGCCAAAAGTGTTTTGTATTTTTATAAAAGTTTGTTTCTACTAAAATCCTACCATACTTAAATTTTCCTGATTCACATTTTAATACCCATCCGGGCTATCAGCATATTTAAACTAATAGGATAGAAAATAAAAAATTGAATTTAGAGGAAGTTTACCCGCATTTGTGCGAAAGTAAGTGTGGCGAACCATTTTCAGGTCAGTACATTCAGCTGGTATTCGAACCTCAACATTTCTTTCTCTTAGTTCCACCTCTGTGGGTGAATTGACAGTAAGTCCCCCCGATTGTAGAGCTGAAGGCCCCTCCCCTTATTTTTCGGTAAGCGTGTGAATCTATAGCAAACCCACCAAATTGTACACATAAAGCCCCTCCCCCATGTTTTTTGGCAAGTGTATGCATCCACAGAATGTCCCTCAAATTGTATCACTGAAGAACATCCCTTTCCCCCCTTCCCCCTGTTTTAGGAGCTAAAGGAAGTTCCAGACGACCCCGAGAAGAACTCTATCCTCAACCTGGTTCAGGTCCACTACAATTTGACCGAAGACGTCAACAACTCGACCCTCTCGACCACCGTCAAGCCTGCTACCACCTTGGAGTCGAGTCTGTTGGTGGAGGAGCTCACCACCGTCGAGCCGGAACCTTTCAACGACACGTGCGGCTGCGGTGAGTCGCTCAACTAGCAAGGATGCCCCTTTCTTTATTTATCTTTGGTATTTAATGTGCACTTTATATGCAAATTAATTATATCAGCAATCGACTATAATAATATTGCGCGTTTGAACTAGTTACATCTTTTCCGTGGAGGCTCTTTCCATGTCCCGATGAGATGAGTTGATGTTGATAGTGAGTGTGAGAGTGTGAAACTAGTGAAAACACTTAGATCCAATTAAAAAAAACCTCGTGACCATTGGTGTGATTACCCTTTCGGGGAAAATACCCAAGGTACCAAACGGGAATCGAACCTGGGACACCTAGCCTCGTAGCCAGGTGCACCACGGGGCCGGTTATACCACGGTTTTTAAACCAACTCTAATATAATGGTTTAAATATGTTTTATATTTTTCTGTGCAAGGGGAAAGGGGGGCATCGCCCCCCTACCACGCCCTCCCTGGATCCGCCACTGTCTTTTCTTCAGATTCTGTGATCTTTGTGTGTTTCGGAGCAGTTTGTGGAGTTCCCAACCGGAAACAGCGCATCGTAGGCGGCCACGTGACCAAACCGAATGAGTTCCCCTGGGTAGTGGCGATGTACAAGAGAGGCAGGTTCTACTGCGGAGGGACACTCATTACCAGAAGACACGTCTTGACCGCTGCCCACTGTGTCTTGAAGTAAGTTTACAAGTTCCTCCGACAGAGATACTGCGTGCAATGAGAACAAAGTAGAGGCCCCCGTCTTGAGGTATGAGGGGCTTAAGTGGAGACGCTTGTAAAAAGGGTGGTGTGGGTGGCAGAAAGGAGAATAAAATACCTATGAAAGAAAATACCCGCAAAAACACGTTTGTAAATGGACGTCTATACGGTTGGTTGAGATTTAAAAACTAGTTCAATATCTCACCATTAAAATGCATTAGAATGACGGTGTGAAATAAGATGGTCTCCTTATAATAAGACGAGTTATTGACAATTATTTTGCAATGTTTGAAGCAAAACTGTTTTTTTTTGCCAGAATAAAATATTGCTCCAGTAGAAACATAGAGATTGATTTTCTTCCCATGATGATATCAATAGTTTTTGAATAAGTCATGATCATAGCAGAAATGGATGAGACACTTTTTTAAAATAATGTAAAAAGCTGTCATTAAATTACAGGATATCCTTGACAGATATTCAAGAACTGTTGATTTCATCATGTGAAGAAAATTAAACTCATGTTTCTACCGGAGAGCTATTTGATTTATTTTGACCAAAAAAGTTTTTATACAAAAACTGCAAAAGTACTGCCCTTAGCTCGCTTTCCCTACACACCCAACTTAAATTACTCTTTTCCTTCAAGGTCACCTGTTGGTTTTGGAGAGAGGGAGAGAGAGAGAGAGGGGAGAGAAGCTAAGTGATTAAAGGGAAACATTAAACAACGTCATCAATATAATTTTGTTTAAATGCAACTATTATTATTATTATTATTATTAGGTGTTCTGTCCAATGACATGTCCATTATCTTGTACGTGAACTTAGACCATCAATGCACCCTGTCCTCTGCCTCCTCCTTCTTTATACGCTCCTCTTCCTCTCAACTTTTCCTTCTATGACGTCCAACCAAAGTCAGTTCTTCCTAAGGATGTGTCCTACACAGTTTGATTTGAACCGAAGAATCCCTTTCAAAATGGTTCTTTCCTCTTCTTAAGATATATTACTTTGTCACCCTGTCTGTGTATCTGATAAATATAGAAACAAAGCTACAAATGGGTCAATTCCGAATTTTAAATACAATTTTTTTTCAAGTTCAAGATATGAATCTCAAATTTGAATATTAGAATAGACGCTATTCCAAAGGGGCTATCTTATCCGAATGAACACATATATAAGTTTATTTGGAGGGATTGGAATATTCCATACCACAAAATAGTATTCCTGCTATATTTAAGGTTTTAAAAAGTCAATCATAAATCAGCCTGAATAATTATTAAGAATCAAATAGCCGAAGCTATTATGTGTGCATTTAGTGAGGGATCACTCCACACAGATATCATATTCTAAAAATTGAAAAATAGCATCTAGACACGGGAATCGAACCCAGGAGCAGTGGCGTACTAAGTCAAAAGTCCCGGGTTCGATTCCCGTGTCCAGGTGTCATTTGTCAATATTCAGAACTGAATATTTATATTTTCTTGATAATTGTTTGAAAACACCCTAGCTCTATTTTTGTATTCATAGTTTTAAATCTGACACTTTTTTGAGCCTTCGAATCACCTTCGAAGGACTCGAGGATTCGAAGGACTTGTCTCTATAAAGACTACTTTAAACCCCATTCAAAGTTGAACAAAGGAAGGAGACACCTGTTTATCTGAACGGTGATGGCGTTTCGACCTTGAAACAAAGAAAGGCTGTGTGTTTTTTTTAAACCTAAGTTCCCCTGCGGTTTTTATCATTATCATTCCACCCGCATAGATGGCAACCTTGCTGTAACCCCCTTGAACTGCTCTCAAATAGGTATGGGTGGTTAGTTTTTTAACAACCATCATTGTCCTTTTCGAACTTGGTTCAGTTTGATGTCCTACGAAGAAGGTGTTTCAAAATGCTCGGTTAGACTGTAGAAGGTTGTCTGCTTGTATTTCGGATAGATTAAAGAAATAAAATTATCATTTATAAGTCTTAGATACTCACGATTATTCTAGTGAAAATTTTTCAAGATTTTTCAAGTGTTAACTCCTCAAAGGTTTCTTCTATTCTCAGTTCATTACAAGTTTCTTATATCCTTAAATACTCACAAGTTTCGTCTACCCTTAGCTACTTACAAGTAAGTGTCTTCTATCTTTAGCTGCTCACAAATGTCTTATATCCCCAACTTCTATTCAGTTTATTCTATACCTATCTCCTCATGCATTTCATCCAGCCTCAACTCCTCACAAGCTTCTTACAGCTTAACCTCCCACAAGTAGCTCCTTTCCTAAACTCTCTTCAAGAGGCTTCTCATCACAGCTACTCTCAAGTAACTCCTTGCCCTAACTCCGCCCTCCCCCCAAGTAACTCCTTACCCTAACCCTTTCCAAGAAGCCCATCGCCCTAACTCCCTCCAAGTAAAAAATCAAATAACCGAAGCTACTATTTGTACCTTTAGAGAGGAATTCTCCGTCGATTCCCGTGTCGAGGTGTCATTTTTCAATTTTCAGAATATGATATCTAGATAAAGAATTCCTCTCTAAAAGCACAAATAATGGCTTCGGCTATTTGATTCTTAATATGCAATCCTGTACAGTTATAATAATAACTGTACAAGTGGCAGTAATAAGCTAACTACAGAGTCGAAGATGGCTACGTTATCTGATAGATCGCGAATTAAAGCTGACGATTTCCCCACGTCCATCATGGACTCTGCCTTAAAATATGAGTGAAGAGTGACCCTGGCCATGGGACGAATCCTGGATAGCTCAGTGGGTAGAGCATTGGCATATTAAGCCAATTGTCCCAGGTTCGATTCTCGTGTTCAGGTGTCATTTTTCAATTTTCAGAATCCACCCAAGTAGCTTCTTGTCCCAGCTGTCCCCGAGTAGCTCCTCGCCCTAACTTCCCTCAAGTAGTTCCTTGCCTCAATTATCTCCAAGTAGCTCCTTGCCCCAACTATCTACAAGTAACCCACTGTCCCAACTCTCTACCAGTAGCTCCTTGCTCCAACTATTTCCCAGTAGCTCCTTGACCCAGATATCTCCCAGTAGCTCATTGCCTCAACTTTCTCCTTGCCCCAACTCTCTCCAAGTAGCTCTTACCCCCAACTCCCCTCAAGTAGCTCTTCACCCCAACTCCCCTGAAGTAGCTCCTTGCCCCAACTCTCTCCAAGCAGCTCTTCCCCCCAACTCCCCTCAAGTAACTTCACTCCCCAACTCTCCCCAAATAACTCCCCCCCTCCCAACAAGCCCTAACCCCTCGCACCGCACTGTTCTAGCATCAACATGAAGGAGGTGCGAGTGACGCTCGGGGAGCACGACAGGATCAGCAAGGTGGAAGCTGTGACGGAGGAGCGGCGCGTAAAGTCCGCGTCCTTCCACGAAAACTTCACCCTGATGACCTTCAACCATGACATCGCCGTCCTCGAGCTGGATTCTCCCGTGGAGCTGGGTTCGACTATCCGGACGGCCTGCATCCCTCAGAAAGGTCAATATTCAAGGACACACACTAGTTCACTCATAGATTGCAGCGTCCAGAGGCGTCGGAAGCACCCGATTAATATCTAAAACTAAACTCACCAGGGGTGGACTGGGCCACCACTAGTTTAAACATAAATAAAAATCTCCATTAAATTCTAAATAATTGTCTTTACTGATTCAGAAAGTTTCAGAGATCCCAGAGTAGATCATTTGTGAATATTTACGATAGCATTCTTTTTTAGCACCTTGTCTTACTACCAGTTCGGGTTATACGCTTGTGTACGTTAATATTTTTAGGGAGAAGGAAAGTTATATTTATAGGAAATGTATCTTCATTTGCGTGGGGGAAGAGTGGAAAATCATTTAGTAAAAAAACACCCTCAGTACACTCGACCGTGATTCGAACCTAGATCTCCCAATCATCGGCAGTTTAGTTCACTGTGAGAGTATTGCATTATAACCATACGGCCATCGAAGTGGGTAAGGAAAAAAAATGGAAAATTGTTAATGGGTGAAATGTAATATTGGGGATTGTGTGTGTGTGTGTGTTTAGAGTCAGAGAACTACACGGGCTCTGTGGCTATAGTGGCGGGGTGGGGGCGGGTGGACGAGAAGAAACCGACCTCCAGCACCC
This sequence comes from Timema shepardi, assembly GCA_902151425.1. NCBI lineage: Eukaryota > Metazoa > Arthropoda > Insecta > Phasmatodea > Timematidae > Timema > Timema shepardi. The sequence continues at coordinate 269,776 of CABFVX010000027.1, forward strand.
TCAGGAAGGTGTCAGTGCCCGTCATGTCCAAGACAGAGTGTCTCAAGGCCGGATACCCCAAGTCCCGTATCACCGAGAACATGATCTGCGCCGGTTACTCCGAGGGAAAGAAGGACGCCTGCCAGGTGACGGGAGAGTTACCTCTCACAGACGCTCATCAGTAGAGCACACCTTTCTGGGAAATTGCTTAGCCAGAATACTCCTTTAGCGGCTATGGCCTAACAAACGTAGTCCTTTGGGGACTATGGCATAACCAACATACTCCTTTGAGGGCTATGGCATAACCAACGTACTCCTTTGAGGGCTATGGCATAACCAACGTACCTCTTTGGGGACTATGACATAACCAACGTACTCCTTTGGGGACTATGGCATAACCAACTTACCTCTTTGGGGACTATGACATAACCAACGTATTCCTTTGGGGACTATGGCATAGCCAACGTACTCCTTTGAGGGCTATGGCATAACCAACGTACTCCTTTGAGGGCTATGGCATAACCAACGTACCTATTTGGGGACTATGACATAACCAACGTACTCCTTTGGGGACTATGGCATAATCAACGTACTCCTTTGAGGGCTATGGCATAACCAACGTACCCCTTTGGGGACTATGGCATAACCAACGTACCTCTTCGGAGGATATGGCCTAGTCAACCTCTCTCTTTAGAGGTTATGACCTAACCAAAGTACCTCTTCAGGGCCTATGGCCTAACCAACGTACTCCTTTAGGGGTTTAGACCTAGCCAATGCTCCCCTTTAACGTCTATGATCCAACCAACGTACCCCTTTATGGGCTATGACCAAACCAAAGTAACCCTTTGAGAATATGGCCGAGCTAAAGTACATCTTTGGGGGCTATGGCCTAGCCAAAGTACCCCTCTGAGGGTTATGGCCTAATCAAATAACACCTTTGAGGCTATAAACCAACCAAAGTACCCCTTTAGTGGCTATGGCCAAACCAACGTAGTCCTGCCTCTAAAACTAACCTTTTCAAAGATATATCCTTTAATTAACAAGAAGTAATTTATAAATTTGAAATAAAAAACCCAGTGATCAGTAAATTGTTCTAAAGTGCATTTCTATTTGAAAACCAAGTGTATAATGTTATTTATAATGTAAAGCACTGAATAATTTTTTAAAAACAAAATTGTAAAAGCCTTTTCCTAAAAAACTCAAATTTTCAAAAATCGTTTATTAGTAAACTACCCTTATTATGATCATATTTTTTTTTAGAGAAACAAACATACATTCTTACTTTTATGTTAAAAACCTCTCAATAAATCCCCTAAAAAATATTTTACGGCAGTTTTATATAAATTGCAGGTTTAAATACATTTTCTCATAATAAACCCCCTTAAAATCAACGTTTCTGAAAAACCACAACAAAATCACACTATACAATGTTATTTATCACGTATAAAAATTCACCTGATATGCAATTTGAGCAAAACTACCTTAAAATTATTTTTAAAAACGTCAGAATTTTCAAAAATCAGCTATCAGTAAACGACCCTTAAATTCAGAGCTTGAATTAAGATTACGATTTGACCTCGATGTATGGTGATATAATGTGAAGATTTACAATTTTATGCCATGTTCTATATTGAGCATTGCATTGATGACTATCTATCTATCTATCTATCTATCTATCTATCTATCTATCTATCTATCTATCTATCTATCTATCTATCTATCTATCTATCTATCTATCTATCTATCTATCTATCTATCTATCTATCTATCTATCTATCTATCTATCTATCTATCTATACAGCTAAAACTTGCATTTCATGTTTACAGGGCGACAGTGGTGGTCCCCTACACATTGACGGAGAAAAAGGAAGCTTGGAGGTTATTGGTGAGTATGATTGCTATGGTTAAAATGTTATTGAAACAATTTAAAAAAAAAAGCCTTATCGGCTTAACGCAAGAGTTGTCAAAGCTATTTAGATTTTTGTCATTCAATATATTTACAATACCCTTTAGTGCGCGTGTACCTACTGGCTAATAATTACCTAGATTTAACTTGCTACACAACAGCTAGAGCTCCGAACATTAATCTAGTACTATGTGAAAGGAAATATTTTCCCAATTTTAAAGTTATACATTTCCAGACTTGCCCAGAATAGATTCATGACACATTTTGGTCAGAAGAGCTGGCACGTCACCAATTTATTTAAGGTGCCTCACTTGATACATTATTCGAAAGTTCTACTCCATTTTTGATAATTAATAATTAGCTTATGATCCCGCTTCGGTGGCCACGTAGTCTAACGCGCTACCCTCTCAGTAGACTAGACTGTCTATGACAGGGAGATTAAGGATCGAATCTTGGTAGGGTGTACTGAGGTTTTTTTCCAAATTGGTTTTCCACTTTCACTCCACGCAAATGAGGGTATACTTCTTCTGAATATAACCTTCCTAATCCCTGAAACCGTTAGCGTAATTAGTACATAAGCGTATAAACCGATCAAGTAGTAAGGTGCTAAAAAAATACAAAATAAATGGGTTTTCTTTTTATAGCGTATGACTTATTTGACCGTGAGGGCTGCAGTATCTAGCTCGGTTGCCCCTGTATGTAGACTTTAAGTCGTTCATTGGGAACAGAATATTACCCAAGGTGTTCCTTGGAGGTTGTCTACACGTCAGCGTCATACCCAGAATGAGATCATGTGATGATGGTGATTATTATGGTGTGGAGTTAGTGGAAATCTTAAACCTAGCTTAAGACTAATTAGCCAGACCATGGTGACCATAGGTACAATTTCCCTTATGGGATGAATGCCTATGGTACCACCGGGAATAAAACCCAGGACTTCTAGATCAGTATACCACTATACCAAGAGGCCGGTCAAGATACTAGTGATCTTAGATCAAAATACAGTAAGAAAAATTCTGGCTAAAATAATCGGTCTTTTTTATTGCAGATTATTACATCCAATATCATTTCTGAGGAAACTGCAGGTTTTACGGAGAAAAACTTTATCTTCGTTCTATCTCTCAGTTAACTGTTGCCAAATCTCCTCGCTCTCAGTTATGTCTGAAGGTGGTGTGCTGGGGTAGGAAGGAACTACCGGCAACCTCGACTAACCAGCGTTGCCAAACCTTCTCGCGCTCATTTATGTCTGAAGGTGATGTTCTGGGGTAGGAAGGAACTACCGGAAACCTCGAATAACCAGCGTTGCCAAATCTTCTCGCGTTCAGTTATGTCTGAAGGTGGTGTTCTGGGGTAGGAAGGAGCCACTGGCAACCTAGACTAACCAGCGTTGCCAAATCTCCTTGTTCTCAGTTATGTCTGAAGGTGGTGTTCTGGGGTAGGAAGGAGCTACTGGCAACCTCGACTAACCAGCGTTGCCAAATCTCCTCGCGCTCATTTATGTCTGAAGGTGGTGCTCTGGGGTAGGAAGGAGCTACTGGCAACCCCAACCAACCAGTGTTGTGAAACTTGTATTTTATTTGAGGGGAGATTGACTACATAAGAACGAGTGAATTACAACGCTGTCCCTAATAGAAACCGTGCAGTACCGTCAGCAATAATAAACAGCATAGATAATCGTATCCGTATTAACCTAATATGACCAACCCACCCATCCTAAATAAAAAGCGAAAGAAGCATAAAAACAAATCTGATGAGGCTGTATGTGATTTTTTTATGCTGCTTTGGATTGTTTCAGGAATCGTGTCTTGGGGTCGTGGATGCGCCAGACCCAACTACCCAGGTGTATACACCCGGGTAGCCAACTACCTGTCGTGGGTGGAGGACAGATTGGAGGGGGAGTGCATGTGCTCACCTCCTCGATAAAAAACCCACACACAACAAACACACATTACACTGAAAGGAAAAAACAACTGTTTTGTTGAGTATATAAGTATACAACTGTCAAGAAGCTGGGTTTATAAGAGCTATTGATCTAAAATTTAGTAGAATTTCGAGAGACTCGAGGGAAAAAAACCAGAATTTTTACAAATTTGAGGGAAGATTTACAAAAAAATTACTATTATTCACATACATTTGTTAGGTGTTCTGTCTTACGACAAACCTGTTGCCCTGTCTATATAGAGTCCTATAGCCCGTTCCATTATTAACCTCCTTTTTTACATCCTGAAACTTTTTTTCCCCACATTTTTGAGGTCATCATTCATTTGCATTCATGATCTACATGGTTCCCTGCTTCCTTCGATTTTGCAATAAACCATTTCTTCTCTTAATGTGACCCATCAATTTGACCTTTCTTGGTAGAATCACCCGATAATGATATCTTTTTCAATTACTTTTTAGAAAATCTTCATTAATCACCCTTTGTATTTTATAATTTATATCCTCCTCCAGCCTCACATCTCAAAACTGAGCAAACATTTCTTCTTTCCCCCCAGCTCCCCACCATGAAAATTGCTAAAAATAAAACGTACATCCCGAAAGAGTCTTTACGATGGTAAAGATTATTTAAATATAATAATAAAAAACCCGCCTCGGTGGCGTAGTTGGCTAACGCGCTTGTCGTGTTGAACTCTACTGCTGAGGACGGGGAGATCGAGGTTCGAATCTCGGTCGGGTGAACTGGGGGGTTCCTAAATGGTTTTCCACTCTCCCTCCACGCAAATGCGGGTTCACTTCCTCTAATTAAACGTTCCCAATTCCTAATCCATTATAGTAATTAGTACTTAAAGCGTATAACCCGAACGGGTAGTAAGATGCGGTGCTAGATATTATTATTTTAACTATAATAATAAAAAATGAAAAGTGCCCCTAATCATGAGATGGACTGGGGTAACTCAGTGGTAGAGCATTGGATCTAACATCCCATGACTTTATTCCTGTTTAAAGATCGTTTGCGCAATATAGAACAGTTGAACAGAAATATATTAATTTCAACTTGCCTCGTTTTTCAGAGGGCGGCATTAGTTATATGAAACACTAGACCCTTCCCCCCCCCCCCCCCCCCC
>CABFVX010000027.1:287495-301849 GCA_902151425.1 Timema shepardi
GGGGGGGGGGGGATCAAATTAAACTCTTGTGTCAACTTAGGCGTACCGTGACGTCATGAGCTCTCTCTTTATACACACGCTAAGACTGTATCGACTATAGGGGTGGCCGATACAATATACTGTAATTATGTGGTCTGGGAGAGTGAAGTATTGTTTGTTCAATCCTTAGATTTCCATTAATTCTTTGACGTCATTTATTAATCAAATCAACGCGTGCTTTCACCAGGCGAATAAAGCGTAGCTTAGGTAGACCCTACTCAATTTTCAAAGTAAGGGCCTTATTTGACAGTTAGAAGCATTACTTGATCTACTTTCAAGTATTCATACGTAAAGTTAAGTGATATGCAGCTGTCAAGTTTCATATATATAAAATCTATATTTATAAAATAACACCCACTTCAGTGGCCGAATGGTCTAGAGTCTCAGTCTCGCGTTGAATTGGCCTGCTGAAGACTGAGAGATATCGAGGTTCGAATCCCGGTCGGGTCTACAGAAGGTTCTCCCCCCCCCACCCCCCTTCTAAATGGTTTCCCTTTTTCCTTCCACGCAACTGCTGGTATAATAATACCTTTAGATTACTCCTTTACCTACTCCTACCCCATTAGAGTGATTGATTTATCACTCAGAAAACACAGATTGGAGATTACTGAACTAGTCTACTGTTTACTGAGAACAGCCTATCACTTGAGAAGGTTAATGAGTTTTAATATTTAGGAACAATTTTATTGCAATAACGATATTAGAACGGAAATTAAGGAAAGAACACAGTCGAGCAATGCAAGCTTTGACTCGATCAATAAGCTGTTGGCGTCTCACCTGCTGTCAAGGAATATAAAACTCAAAATATACAAAACAATAATTTTACCCGTTGTTTTTGATAGATATGAAATCTTACACGACGAAAAAAATAAGACATTAAAAAAAAGGTACCTAGGAAAATATTTGGTCCAAACGAGGATATGGCTCCTTGTTAGGGTAACTAGACACAAATAGGAGGATAATATTCGAATGGACCTAAAAGATATCGGGTTTAATGGGGTGGACTGGGTAGAACTAGCACGCGATAGGGCTAGGGTGGGATGAGGTAGATTGAATAGAACTAACTCAAGAAAGGGATAGGATGTAACAAGATGGACTGAATAGAACTAGCTCAAGATAGATATAGGATGTAACAAGGTAGACTGGACAGAACTAGCTTAAGATAGGGATAGGATGTAACAAGGTAGACTGGACAGAACTAGCTTAAGATAGGGATAGGATGTAACAAGGTAGACTGGACAGAACTAGCTTAAGATAGGGATAGGATGTAACGAGGTTGAATGGATAGAACTAGCTCAAGATAGAGATAGGATATAACGAGGTGGACTGGATAGAACTATCTCAACGTAGGAATAAGGGACGTACTTTTGTGATTGCGGCAATGAACTTTCGAGTTCGTAATGCCATGCCATTAAAGTAAGTAAGTATTCTTTTATTTATTTGAGCTATTTAACGTGCACTTTCTGAATCGATTTACTATACAATCTCACGAGAATTTCTATGAACGAGAGCGAAAGGGCCAATTAATTTTACTGGTAAAGGTATTTTAACATACCTTCCAAGGTTATTTTACATGCCACAAACGACATGAGACCAACGGTTTTACTTATACCTTTGAAAGAAGTTGAGATACGGATTTTTATAGATCAAAAAAATTAATAAATAAAACCCGTTGACCTCAGTTGCGTTTGAACACGAATCTAAATTCGATGGCTGAGCACTTTATGTCAAGACCACCGCGGTAGCCTATGAACATATTTAAACCTGTGTTTAAAAGTGCCCGTCGAACACGTGTTCATTAATCACTCGCCATAATGACTGTCACCTGACAGCCACGTATTATTAGCGCAATCAATATATCTAATGTATATAAAACGGTATATCTTATCAAATAATGACGATGATATCTCACTATTTTCCTATGATTACATTGTGATAATGTTGGGTTCGGCTATTACACAAAAATATGTAAACACAAATTACCCCAAATTATTTTCTCTTTACTCCAAACATTTGAACTAAGGGAAATAAGGGCTCATGTACAACATCTTACGAACACAAATTTTGAAATATAGCCATTTTTTAAATTACTAAACAATATGTTCTATAATACTTATAAAAATACGAGCAAATAAAATTATTGTGCATTGCTAACAACCGTGTGCTGATTATTAATTAATTTTTTTAATGGAAATAGACGAAGAGTTTATATTTCAAGAGTATGTGCAAGTATTTGGTGCAAGAAAAATGTTATAAAATCATTTACAGTAATTAAAACAATAATCTCTAGTTATTTGGCCACGCATCGAACATATGATTATTGTGACGGAGTATACAGGGTGTTTGGGAGCTCATAGCCCAAACCATACTTATAGCTTGTTTGAACCAAAAGTAATACAATGTCTCTGTATACTTACACCTGGAATGCTATACTAATACCATTAATTGTGTCCAAAGTTTTAGAGTACAGCACCGGGAGAGCAAAGCTGTTCAAGCATGCGTGTACAACAGGTTGCCTAGGAGATAAGCGCGTGGCACTAAACACTTTGACATCTTGGAGCACATAACACGAATTAATAGTAAACAACACAACAGTCCATCTAGAAATGGGAATATGTTCTGAGGGTCATCATTAAAGGTCCTACATCACAAATAAATGCTTGCCATTATTACGTGTGTTGTGCCACGCACCTAGCTCCTATGCAACCTGTTGTACACGCATGTTTGACAGCTTTGCTCTCCCGACGCTGTACGCCGAAACTTTGAACCCAATTTAATGGTATTAACATAGTTTTCCATATGTAATGTACAGGGATTTTGTATTAATTTTGGTTCAAACAAGTATGTATTTAGCACCGCGTCTTACTACCCGTTCGGGTTATACGCTTTAAGTACTAATTACTCTAAGGGATAAGAAATGGGAAAGGTTGAATTAGAGGAAGGGAACCCGCATTTGCGTGGAGGGAGAGTGAAAAACCATTTAGGAAAAACCAGCCCTAGTTCACCCGACCGAGATTCGAACCTCGATCTCCCCGTCCTCAGCAGTCGAGCTCAACACGACAAGCGCGTTAGCCAACTACACCACCGAGGCGGGTTTCAAACAAGCTGTGTGTGCAGTTTGGGCTATGAGTTTCCGAACAGACTGTATAGCTTACAACGCCCACATAAAATAATTATATGAGAATTATTAAATGTTAAGTGGTGGAAATCGTCTCTATAATAGTTAAAGATAAAAATGTTAAAATTATGAATACACAAAGTCATTGGATAAATTTACTCTTGAATTTCAAAGCTAGGACAAATTAGACTCAAGAATAATTTAACAAAAGAGGAATACATGTTCGAGGTGATCTGGCGGTCTAGGGGTAAGGTGTCAGACTTCTGTGCTGACGGCCGGGGTTCAATACTCGGTCCCGGCTTGGATTTATCTGATTACCAAACCCTTCCTTCACCTATGACAATACATCTTGTGAATGTGAGGAATGCCAGGCCTCCACCGTGGTTCGGATCCCACGTTAAACTGTAGGTCCTCCATTTCATCTCACAATCACCCTACCATTACACATTAGCGTAAGTGCGTATAACCCGAACGGGCAGTAAGACGCGGTGCTAATAATAATAATAATAATAATAATAATAATAATAATATGTATTCGAAAGTTTTCGACTAATCTAAGTGATTTAAAATATATTGCATATTAGTACTCTTTTAACAATGAAGTGCTCTAAGAATACACACCCTGAAAATATTGTAAACGTACCGAATGTACAAACTTTAATAATCATTTACATTTTATTTAATGATTTCTCTGAAAATAAATGTATTTATAAATATATTTTTGTATTTTTTCAAGCTTATACTATTGAATCCTTAAATAATTACATTCTTAGAGGTGCATGCTGTAGAATAACTCAAATAATCATGTTTAGTTTATTCTGTTATGGTATCCATTAAAAATTAATTACCTATCAATACCCATGTGTTATGGCGTAGGATTATTATTTTATATGCTGTAATTGTAAAATAACTGTTATAATTTCTAGTATTTTTCTTATGCAACAATTAGTTGAAAGTGGAATTTCTTTAAAATAAATTTTCCTCTGGAATTATTGTGTATAAAAAGTTTTAGATTCCGTTATTTGATTTGATTAGTCAGATATTCATATAAAACTTCAAACTGCTTAAAACAATTAGTAAAGATTATTTATATTTGTCAGTTATAACAAACAAAACAACTATAGCATTGTTAGTTCTGTATGTTTTACACTATAATTATTCATAGTAGTAAAAAATATATGTAACGATTTTTATGCATGAGGAGGAAGGGAAGTTAAATCCAATAGAAAGCCTTTACACCAATTGTGTTGTCAAAATAGATAAAACGTTTCAAGCACTTAGATATTAGACAATGCGTCTAGAATATCTGTAAATGTCAGTAATATAAAGGTTATATGCTTTGAATTACTTCTTTTCGAACTATATATACTGAGAGCTAGACAAAAAGAACATAAATCCTACTAATGTAAATAATATTGATTGTGTTGGTAGTATAAAAGCTAAAATGATGGATTTTTTTCTGGTCGTAGGAAGAGAGTTAACTAAAAATGCATATTAGGTTTGACTGCATCATGACACTGTCATATATGTTGGTGTTTTTTGTGACGGTACAAAATCACGATACAAAGGAACTAACTGGGCTTAATCAACTCCTCACGCTGTCCACTACGCACGAGTCAAAAGCACCACACTGGTATCAATCGAACGACATCAATGATCTTGCTAACGACATATTTACCGGCGTCAAGAGTGTAATTATTGTTGGAACAAACAAGTCTGATGACTGGACCAAATTGATCAACCTTCAACCCTTTAGTAAGATTATCCTCTGTTTAACGTGCAGACATTTCAATCGCGATCAAGAATGGAATCGTTTCGAAGAACACAAATCCTATGCACAGATGGAGAAATTTCGTGGCTATCCCTATGAAGAAAAAATAAATGGTCTTATATTATTTATCAAAACACACTTAAAGCAACGTTTTGATAAGGTATTGTTAAGGTTGGAGTGTTTTTCTTTCTGGAATTCTAGAGCTAAAGTTCTTATAATTTCACCTTCATGCAGAGATGAAAGCAATATTTGGGCGGCCGACCTTTTCACTACGTTGCATGCACACAACATATTTAACGCAGTAGTCACGTGTTGGGAAACAAATCACTATAGAAACATTCAAAGAGTCTATGTTAGTAATATCTACAAGCGTAATTCCAGCAAAATTGTGGACGTAACGTCAAAATGGAAAAACGAAATCAACACGATCGTTGAAAGACAGCACAGCCATCTTTATGGAAAGGAACTGAAAGTATGCATGTTTATGTCTGAGAAAGTTTTGGTATTCGAGAAACCCGATGGAAGCACCGAGTTCCAAGGGCACGACGCAGAGATGCTCAATATTTTAACAAAATACATGTACTTTAAGGCGATAGTGTCCCCACCGTCAGACAACCAGTTGTTCGGCTACGAGCTCGCTAACGGTACCATGACGGGTGCAACTGGTGAAATAATATACGGTAAAGCTGATATTGCTATGAACTCTAAATACATTATATTCACACGTTTGGATCTACTAGAGGTCACCTACCCTCACGACAGAGATGACTTCTGCATCATCGTGCCGAAATCCAAACGTATCCCTCAATACAGGAACTTGTTCCTACCATTTTCAAACACCGTGTGGTCTTTTCTGGGCGTTTCTTTGCTATTAGCCACGGTGTTGTTGTTGGTCTATAACAAATTTAGCACCATACGAGGAGTAATGAAACGCCATGTCTCCTCGGTGGTGTTAGAAGTCTACAGGGCCTTCCTATCCGGTGCTACTTTAATGATACCGGTTTCAACAGGTGAAAAACTCTTCATTTGTACGTGGTTGATATTCAGCATACTGATGACCAATTCGTTTCAAGGGTCCCTGACCAGTTACTTGGCCATACCACAAATACCTCCCTGAAATCAACACATTACGCCAACTTGAAGAATCCGGATTGTTTATTCTCTCGTACCCTGGGACTGAACAATACTTTGAGGGCTATAGCGAAAAAGACATCGTGAGGAAATTTCGTTCCAAAATCAGACTGTTTAGTGATGTCGAGAATCCTTTCGCGGTAATGATTGAAACTGGGCGATACGCAGCACTGTTCAATAAATATTCTATCAACAGATTTGTCAGGATGAATTTTCAAGAGGGAACGCCTGTCTTACACGCTATGGATGAGTGTCTCTTGCCTACCTTCATCTACTATTCCGTTCCCAAACACTCCCCGCTGCTCCCCAGAATAAACATCATCATCAGGCGAGCCATCGAGGGTGGGTTCCCCAGTTTGTGGCTAAGGAGGGCCATTTATAACGAGACACTGAGAGGGGTGTTGAATTCACCCTCAACATCGGATAAAAGACCGAAGAGACTTAGTCTCTCTCATCTACAAACACCTTTCTACATTCTAGCCATCGGTATCATAATCTCTTTTCTGTTATTGGTTGCAGAGTTATACACGACTGGGTTATAATTTTGTTGCAATCAATATCAAGGGCTAGAAAACTATATTTAAACTGCCCCATCATCAAAATTGTTAATTCAATAATGTATGGTACGTGAATAATATTATCTCTACAGCGTATGGAAGTTTGTTTGGAATTTAACTATGTAAGTTTCCTTGTAAAATTATGTTTTTTGCCCTGTTTATTCTTATAGTGGTCTGTTTGTAAGTTATACAGAAATTAAACTACATTAATTATTGTATTAAGCTTATTAATATTAAATAAAAATATATATGGCCGTTGTATATTAAAATGTAAATACATTAATTATAGTACTAAAGCTCCATGGCGTCAGTTATCAGACTACTAATACCGACCGAGCAGCTGCCGTATGTTGGCAGATATAGTACCAACATTTGCGGATCTAGAGTGTCATGTGGTCAGCACAACGAAACCTCTGGGCGTTAATTTCAGTTTTCTAGACAGGAGCTGCTAATTATTTATTCAAGTAGCTCTTGATTTGTCCTCACGAAGTTGAGTTTGACCCCGTTAAGGTACGATTGTCTCGGCTTGTCCTGCGTCTCGCGTCTATGACCGCAGACGTGGGAGGGTGAGTCGCAGTCGCGGGATATAATGTTTCCCTGGATGCGTCTCTTGGTCGCCAGTCGTGGGTAATTTTATGTTTAGTACAGATCGTTTCTCATCTATAAGTGTTTTTTAATTGCGTTTTATTTAATGTTCCGTGTTATTTTGTAATAGTGTGGATAAAAAATACTAACTTGATCGACCAACTACTCCTGAGATCTCTTTCCATGTGTTTTCCTTCACATGTGGGTCCCGGAACACTGGCGAAGATATGTCAAAAATTGAGAGGTGCTTTTTTCACGTCTACAATTACATTATCATCCTCTACTATGGAGAATGCGTATAACCCGAACGGGTAGTAAGACGCAGTGCTAATAATAATAATCTATGGAGAAATCTTGAACTATTTTCAAAACCAGGCAAAAAACCACTTAAAACTGTGAAACGGACTGAGTATCCCTCCCCTTATTATTTAAATGTCCCTAGATTGTAAGAACCATCTTAATTACTATAATTGTCATCTTAGATCGACTGGGACCTAGGATTTCCTCGAATAGTGCGGTTCCTTTGAACTTTTTTTTTCTAAGTATTTGTTGTAAGAAATCTTCTATTTATTTCCTGTGTCTGCAAGCAATTATTTCAAAACTAAATCCAACTCTACTAAAACACACGTTTGCTCGGTGGAGATCTCGGACTCGGAGCAGTCTAGACGCAGACGCAATGTAGAGACGCTAGACGCACACTCCGGTCGACGGTCGCAGTCGCCTGGAAGGAACTGGCCACATAACAAACTATGGGAACCAGTCGGGGTCGCTGGTCGCAGACGGGAGTCGCACTGAGGGAATCGTACCATTACAGACCCGCCGCTTCACAGATAAATCTTGAAGCACCAGAGATCAAACCCAGGACTTCTGGAATTATAGTCAGGAGCTCTGACCACTAGACCACAGAGGTGGTCAGTTATTATATTAAGCTTATTGATATTAGAAGTAGATCTGTACTGTGATTAATAGAACATGTTTGACAAACACCTTTATTATGGATTTATCTACAGAGATAATATACAGTAGCCCCATGCCTTCTTTGGTGCTGACTGACAGCTTTGAAAAGTTACCAGACCAAATATTGTATCCCTACGCCGAATCAAATGACCTGCAAAAACATGTGTCTACCAACTGTCCCTTCTGACAGTCAATATTTAGGTATGTAACTAAATGTTGACTGTCAAAAGTCAGCTGTGAACTGTCAGTTAGCACCAAAGAAGCCATGGGGCTACTGTAGTCAAAACACCATATTAATTAATGTAAGGAGAATAGAAAGTAGCACCGGATAGACAAATACTCGTACATCTGATTAGCTGAGCGTATGACGTCATTCAGTACACAATCCAACGCGTTACATACACAAAGTTCTTTAGAAAACAAATAAGTTGTTGAAATTCAAGTGACTCTAAGAAACTTTAAATAGCAAATAAACCTTTAAAATCCATATCAATGTCCAACTAAAGTCATCACTCTACTTATTTATTAATATACATAGCTGTTTTAGTAATAGAATATACTTTTTGTGTACTGGGTGACGTAAACAATGACATAATCAAATTTCTCCAAGTAGCGCTCTTATCTTTTTAATATCTTTACATTGATATTAATTAACTTTTAAAGCACACACAATCACATTAGAGTTTTATGAATTAAATATATTAAACACTATGGCTGTTATTGAATTAATCCAAGGGAGAAGGAATTATGGGGACTGTGTAAAGAAAGAGAAGATTGGAATAGCAAAATACTGAATAACAACTACAGTCAGATTCCGGTAGAAAGGAACCTTCTGGGCACTTAACGAAAGTTACCAAAACAATCTTCACATAACGCTGTTGACTACTTGGTGAAATACAATCTATTTTGTGAAGTTGGTTGCATCTTAAGATTCAGCGGGAGTTGATTTCAAAACAGCATTTTACCTATCAAGTCTGTCACAGCACTTCAGAGCGTTAGTAGTTATTTTCTACATTGGAATTTGTTATCCTTGAAGGGGAAATAAGAGGAAGTTTCTTATTCAAAGCAAACGACGAGAAATTATTAGTGAAAGAAAACAGCCAACACAGGTCGCAAAGGATTATTTCATGGAATTGCAAAACAAAACAAATAGTAACAATTTTTAGATTATATGTGTGTGGTCGAAGTCCGCACGGTCTCGTGTTAGACTTGATTGCCAAGTACAGAGAGATCGGGGTTCAATCCCGGCTGTGTACACTTCCTTAAATTACACCTATCTAATCCCTTACCATATAGCTCAGTAGACGTATAACCGAGAGGGTAATAAGACGCGTTTCTAAAAAAAAAACTACGGAACACAAGAGTGTTTTACGAAATTTTTGCCTTCACGCAAATGCATGTACATTTCCTCTAAATCCCTAACTTCAAGTTAGAATAATTAATATGTAACGTGGCAATTTGAACGGTTAGTGAAACTCTGAATAAAACAGTTACAACAAAATAGTAAAGAATGTACAGTACTTAGCCGATGCGATAGTAATAGTCATATAAAAATATAATTAATATGTATTAATTTTCTTGTTGATTATTGCTCTTGAAAATATATATATAATATACACTATGCTTATTATTACCCGTCCAAACAATACGGCCTATACCCACAGAAGTAAAGTAAGGATTAAGATGGTAGGATCAATGAGAAATGTACCCGCATTTATGTCAAGGGAGCCGGAGAAACCTTTTTGGAAATATGTCCTTATTTCCTGCTGCCAAGATAGCCCATCCCCTGAAAAAACATAATTATGAACTCGACATTAAGTCGGCGTGCCCCCGATAGTATTGTATTTATATAATTATAATATATAATTATTTATTTAACTATATATTAGAGTATTTTTAATGATGTATGTGGCTAATATCACGCTACCCACACAGGTAAGAACGTGGGAGAAGTTGTAAGTTCCGTCAATAATAGTTTTATTGTGACTAAAAGATCGGGGCTTTAGTTCCTGTTGGGTGTGCATATGGTTCTCTTATTTTAGTTATTTCCCAAGATTTATTCATGCAAATGCGGGTAAACTTCCTCAAGAATCCTATCTTTTATATATCCACCCCAAAATATAAATTTGTGGATAGCCCCAACGAGTAGTAAAACGTAGCGAAAAAATCCAACAATGGGTCTAACATGGGCACGATATGAAGCAGCCGAGTGTATGTTCAAAACCTCAATATCGTAAAACAGCCATTCCAACTTTGAATAAACCACATACCAGCCTCGGTGGCCGCACGGTCTAAGGCGCTGTCTCGTGTTAGACTATAATGCCGAGGACTAAATATCGGGGTTCAATTTAGCTCAGGTACACTGAGGGTGGTTTCCCCACTCTCTCCATGCAAATTCGGGCTCACTTCCTATAAATTACCCTCCTCATCCCTAACCCATTAGAGCAATTAGTACATAAGCGTATAACCTGAACAGGTAGTAAGATGCGGTGCTAAAAATATCCACATAATCGGTATTCGAATGATCTAAAGTCTTTGGCGTTCCTTTATCAATAAATTGGCCTGCCGATGATTGGAAGATTGGGGGTTGAATTCCGGTTGAGTGAACTGATGATGGTTTATTCAAAATTGTTTTCCACTCAACTTCCATACAAAGGTGGGTACACTTTCTCAAATTACAACCTACCTCATCCTTAACACATTATCATAATTATGACCTATTATGAGTAACTCCGAACAGGTGAATCAAGGTGACAAAAGAAATAATATAAAAATAAAATAATCAGGAAGTCACAAAAATTGATCTCGTATGACAATAAAAAACTTATTTATATTCTTAACTTTTTTTTACATTCAGAGGTACAACAAAAATAAAAAAATAATTGAAAACAATCAATTCAATATAAACTAAATTAAAAAATAAATATTAATTAAATCAACCTTATTCATGGTGTACATAGCTGTCTTCGTAGGATCTCCCACCAAATAACTTCAGATGAATTTAATTTTCAAAAATAAATTCAGTAAAAAAATCATTTACAACATGTGTTCTTTCCACGAATAAATGAAATAGCCTAAGTTGTAGACAATTAAAAAAAAAAGTTAACAAAAAAACTACTCTCAGACCCATTAAAAAAATGAAGTAGGACTATTTTTAGAATTATTTAAGAATATATTGTTTTTGTTTCAATGTTCTATCTTTAAGACTCGTTGAATAAGACGGAAAAACACTAGCGTGGGAAATCCTATCTTGTTTTGCTGTGACGTCACATGTAGGCAACGTCGATAATCATTTTATGAATCGACTTATTATACCAACACACAACTTACAAACTAAAAAACAGCTAGAACTGACACAACACCTATCCCCCGGCCGTGATTTCATCAAAGTGAAATGAGAAACCCATTATTTCACCAATGATAAGAATTTTGGCCATACCAAAGATCTAATATTAGATGCCCCGAAGGTGACAAAAGGAAAGGACCTATCGTAAGACAGAACACCTAATAATAACCAATAATTGAACCGGGGACCCTTAGACCCGTAGAAAGACATGACATCGACTAAGCTAAGGTGTTGGACGATGGATATGATCAATCCCGATTAAAGTATAATAATAGTTTAGTTAAAATTTTATCTTTTTTTTTAGCACTGCGTCTTTCTACCAGTCCGGATTAAACGCCTATGTACTCATTGATCTAAGGCTCTTAGAGATGAGGTAGGTTATGTTCATAGAATCTGTGCCCGCATTTGCGCGGAAGGAAAGTGGAAAATCATTCAGGAAAAACTACCCTCAGTACACCAGGCTATTCGAACCTTGATCTCCCCATCGTCGGCAGTCTAGTGTACTGTGAGGATAGCGCCTTAGGTCATGAAGCCACCGAAGATGGTCTCAATAATCTAAATGTTTTAAAGAATGCCGCTACTAATAAAATATTCACTTATCTATATATTCTTGGATGTTGCAAAATTCTAAAATTAAATTTGGTTTAATATGTCAATGAAATAAAATAATTAAACATGTATGTGTGTTGGGGAAGGGGGAGTTAATATGGGGTGACCACGACTGCTTAGGTAAATTATAAATAAATATAAACGTATTAATCTTGGTTTTCTTTAAAACTTTTATTCTGAAAATTTAACAAATATAAAATGATTGTATAATTTCATATTAGCTTGACATGAACTTTATACTAATCTTTCCAACTAAAATATTTACATTATAGTTTTTTTAACCTAATTGACAGCGTATAATATATAAAACAGAGCCTATACATAGTTTTTAAAACTGTTGGGGTAATGTATTTTTTTTTAGTTTCTTAACAAAACACATTTTTGGCAAAGCTTAGTAAAATATAGTCTTGTTTGATACTTTTGGTTAATTCTCTACGAATATTGATCCAAACTTTTATTGGATATTTGTCATATACATTGTGATATTTGAACATACAATTTTAAAAACTATGAGATAAAGTCTTTTTTAAATTCCGCAATGGTTTTGCAAATATACTAGAACTCAGTTTAAATTAAAAATAAACGTATATACAGAATATATTTTTATTTGGTTGGCATCTGCTTTAGTGTCAGAACGATCTAAGTGGTTACTCTAATTTTGGATTATTCTGCTTAAAACGGGGAGATCAATATTCGATAGCCGGTTGGGTTTACTTTGTATATTTTTTTCTAAAAGGTTTCTCACTCTCCTCCCACGCAAATGCGGCTAAATTAACTTTAAAATGCTTCCTTTCTCATCCCTACCTACTTATAATAATTAATATTATAGATTTTTATACAAACTGAAAAAAAACTGATTAAAAAATTACTTTGCCCTAAAATATGTTTTGTTGTAAAATATGATTTACTTTGGAAATTATGTTAAGCCAACATACATGTTATCACGGTCGTAGCAAATATTATTATTATTATTATTATTATTAGCACCGCGTCTTACTACCCATTCGGGTTATACGCACTTACACTAATGTGTAATGGTAGGGATGTAATGGTAGGGTGATTGTGAGATGGAATGGAGGACCTACAGTTTAACGTGGAATCCGAACCACGGTGGAGGCCTGGAATTCCCCGTAGCAAATAACTACAAGACGGCACTCTTATAGCTGTCACGCCCACGCTCAGACTGAGATATCTGGTTTGACATTCCGGGACCCTGGAACTGTCCGCGGTCTTCACTGGGGTCGTATATCTGGGTCCTATTGTAAAACCGGGCTAGGACCGATGTATAAAAAGGGCTTCAACCGGGAAACATTCAAAACCAGGGACTTATTTGGCAGTTGAATCCTAAATGTGACCTTACTCAATATTTTTAAAATTGGGTATGGCCCTGAGATTTTGGTTTGGAATTTTTTTTAATACTTTTTTTTAATCCACATTTGTTAAACCGACTATGTCTCCTACTATATATCGTATTTCTTTGATGGTCTTGTCATTTTGTCAAACACGTTATAAAAAAAATATTCGCAATTATTTCCCCCCAGCTTTTGGCAAATTTCTTGGAGTCTGAATGCCAAATTTACTACCTGCTGATTAGTCACATTAGAGGGTAGCTTCCTCCGATCATAGTATGTTATTATTATGCTCCCAAAAATTTACAAGGTGACTTCTGAATACAACTAGTATGCTTCTTGGAGTTATAAGCTGTCACGCCATAAGGAAATATAAATTCCCAATTTGTCTAAGTATTGTTAAAACAATGTGCCAGAATTTTACTGATGGTTTGGTGTGCTCTCTCAGTCCTGCCGTTTCCTTGTGGATGTCTTGGGGTTGTCCTTGATCTAGTAATTTTCAACAGTTTACATAAATGGGTTATTAGATCAATTTTCTAGTTATTTAGTTAAGGTACCTTTAGTAGACCAGCAAGCAGAAACAGTTACAGAAGCTCTACTATCAGAGTGGATACTCAAATTTGGGGTTATGGCCAGTACACTTTCAGACCAAGGGACTAATGTAACCACCTAAGTTAAAGGCATCTAGAGAACTTGTCCGGGATCTACTTGATAAGGATATTATTAAGCATTCCCGTTCTTCATAAGTTAGCCCTGCATTTATAATCCCCCCCCCCAAAAAAAGTTTGTGGACATAGACTAATAGTCGATTACAGGAAAATGAATAAACAGATTGTCTTTGACCCTTACCCTATGCCCACGGTTGAAAGTACCTTTCAACATTTAGGGGGGG
>CABFVX010000027.1:310167-420965 GCA_902151425.1 Timema shepardi
TTTTTTTTTTCGTAATGTGAATTGGGTGGTGGAAGTGAGGGAGGGAGGACTCAAAGTGTGAAATGTATCCCCCTCCTTTCTTCTCATCTTTATAACGAGTTGTCTAAAAGTTAATGCGATTTTTGAGATACATTTTTTTTACCGAATATACATATTAATCTTTTCTTACAGTACAAATTTTATTGGCATTTGACAGCTATATGAGTTACTAGGTTTACTTTTACGTATTAATATGTAAATTTATGTGATCTTAAGCTGTCAATTTTGATATATATAATCAAAACCTATAGAATTATTGAATAAAATGCTATTAATGTTAATAATAATTAGCACCGCGTCTTATTACCCGTTCGGGTTATACGCTTTAAGTACTTATTACTCTAATGGATTAGGAATTGGGAAGGTTGAATTAGAGGAAGTTAACCCGCATTTGCGGGGATGGAGAGTGGAAAACCATTTAGGAAAAACCACCCCCAGTTCACCCGACCGAGATTCGAACCTCGATCTCCCCGTCCTCAGCAGTCGAGCTCAACATGACAAGCGCGTTAGCCAACTACGCCACCGAAGCGGGTGCTATTAATGTTGACCAGAAAAAAAAAGTTAATATTTTCTAAAAGTGCCCTTCCTAACAAAGTTGGACGGAACCTTTCCCTTCCATGTTATGACCTTCAGGTAAGGAATAACTTTCATTTGGTAAGTCCCCCCACCCCCCTCTCTTCTAAATGATTCCTCATGTGTTGAAGCTTTGCTTTCGATTCTGAAGACGGTGAAAGCAAATGGTGTCGTTAGCAGCTGCGGTTTTAACACTCGGGGGGAAACGCCAAGGAAGTCGTACGGTTCTTTTTTTCTGTCGTCGTCATCATCGTCTGCAAGGTCTCCCGGTGGTGCCCATACACTTGAGACCGAACTCTTTACGAGCAGTCGTGACTAGATTAACTCCGGAGGATCTTCTTCCATCCTTTGATACCTCCGTCGATGTCGTCAGGTCAACTGTGTGTCCGATATAATCTGTCATCTGTGTTCGCTTGTGTGGATGTGTTTTCATCGCAACTCTTGATTGTGTAAACATCTTTCTTTATTTTATTGAAAGACATATTCGTTAACAACGTATCCAGTCGTATAAAAAAGGATGACATAACCTCTTACGAGACAAATGTACGCAGTAAGTTACGCGGAGATTTGAAAATTTTAACTTTTATTAATTTCTTTATTATATATAAACGTAAAAAAAATTCTTATAATATTTATAACTAATGTGATAGTAATATACTATTTATTAACGATGAACCTACATTAGTAACACGACATTATGTCACAAAAAAGACTCACGACGATCCGAATCACGTTATTAAGGAAACGTTTCGATTTTTCCTGAGCTAAAAGTATTGAATGTTTCTTCCGTTGAGTGGAAAAGCGCTCTCACCAATCCGTACATGATATGAACGTGGTCAGACCATCGAAGTGAATGTGGACTTTGGTCGTCGCTGGAGTTACAAGACGATATTTGCTCTCCGTGTGTGATAGTGGGGGATTGGTTGGTACGACATGCTGACAGGATGGGTTGTGTTCAGCTGTTGTGTGGTGGCGACCATGGAAGCAGATATTCTGAGAGGGGAAGCCCAATCACAGGTATGATTCCGACTAGTTTTTAGCTAGCCTTCTTTTGATTATCTATAAAATAATATAAGATAACTGTAATTAATAAACATATTATAGCCAAATTACCATATAAATAGCTTTATATAAAACACAATTTTTGTGTGTGTAAAACATTGATAAGATTTAAAAATTTGTTTGTCTCAAGTAATTTTAATTCTAAATTTCAAGTATTCGATTGAGTACCTAGGCGTGTACTTTAATTTAATTTTTATTTTTGATATTTATTGCGAAACTTAAGTTTTAAAACACTTTAATACCTGTTATTTTCAATGGATGTAATATAGTATTGAATAGAGTACTAATTTGTTTTCTGTCTAGCTTGATCACCAAGAAAAAATATCAATTTCAGATCCAAGCGGAAATTATGGGAAATTTTGAAAAATGTTCAAACTTTAGTAACGAAAAGAACATGGAAGGACCGAAGTCTATTGTTCACAGGATTAATAGTTTTATATGTATTGATAATATCTATCAAAGTAACATCTGCAGATACCATGAACTGACGTATGAATGTATGAAAGTAGATATAGTAATTTTTCTAGATGTCAGTTAGGGCGCATACCTATAATTATTGGGGTTTATATGAGAAATCTATTCATGACTTTGTAGAACACTTATTCTTTCTGAACTACCAGTGTCAATATCTTCCGGTTCACAATGAACATCTAACTACAGTAGCCCCGAGGCTTCTTTGGTGCTGACTGACAGTTAACAGCTGACAGTCAACATTTAGGTATAGATATAAATTTTGACTCTCAGAAGTGACAGCTGCTGAACCCATGTTTTTGCTGATCATATGGTTCAGCGTAGGGATACATAATTTGGTCTGGTAACTTTTCAAAGCCGTCAGAAGTCATCTGTGAACTGTCAGTCAGCACCAAAGAAGCCATGGGGCTACTGTACTCCTACCCGGGGCTGTACTCTCTTCAATGGTTCCTACCAGGGGTCTGAACCAGGTACACCCCCAGTTTTCTTCTGGGTCACAGCAACCGGGTCTATAGAAAAACACGACTTTCACTGTTGATGAAACAGAGATTCACAGAACTTGTATTACAACTTGTATACCGAGCCTGGCTTGCGTGCCCGACTCTCACTGGTGAAGAAAGGAATTGAATCCGATCGAATGAATTGGACCTATTTCATCCATTTTACTTATTGTAATCATTCTTGGCTTGAAGGTTCCCGTGAAGTTTTATGTGTCCCCGAACTAAAATATATGGATTTCACAAATTTTAGGCACCATGACCTAATAGCTGTTCGGGTTATAAATTTATCTAATATGTATATATATTATATATGTTATATATAAAATATATATTATATATGCATATTATATAGATACATATTATATATTATACATGTATATATATATAATATATATGCATATTATATATACATACTATATATATTATACATGTATATATATATAATATATATTATATGTGTATATGTAATATATATATAATATATATTATATATGTATATGTAATATATATTGGTTTTAATTAGGGGTGTGCGAGATCGACATTTTGGTTCGAGCTGAGCTCGGGAACGAGCATTTTAGAATCCTTTACTTCGAGACTAGAACGAGAATTAAGAATGTAAAACTAATTATTTCTAAATTTGCTAATATTACGTACCTTAAAACACTGAGACTATTTAATTTGTTATATGAATACGTAGGCCCTAATAGAGTAAATTTAAACACATACATATAAAGTTGAAAATTTAAGCAATTTCTAATACTTTTGCTATAACTTAGGCTAATTAAGTAATAACGATTTATGAAACACATAATAAATCTAAATTTACTTCTTGAACACGTTGACATAAAAATTTATATCTAAATAATAAAGAAAATATAAAACGCAAGTTTTAAGTAAATTAAATATGTAAAAAAGTGCTAAAACTTGTCAATACACACCCTAACTTAGTTGCATTTTCTTTATAATTACACAACTAAATGTTTTACGAATGATCAATAGTGTTATTGAAACAATTACTTGGAGAATGACTTTAGCGAGTGACTTATTCATTTTATTTCAACCTAGATAAAGTTTTTTTGTTGTTTTTTTGCAATTTTGGGAAAATTATTTATATAAAATAGTTTACTTTATCTTTCTAAGTTAATAAATAAGTTATTTTCGAAACTAGAGTCGAGAGAGGGATATTTTCTCACCTACACACCTCTTGTAGTGTAGTAAGTAGAGATGCAAACGATATATCGATATTAAGGTTCCGATATATCGGAACATTTATCGATACGTTTAATATATCGGATTTATCTCTTGTGAATCAGAATAAATATAAGCTTTTTTCCCCTCTATTTTTATCAACCAAGCTAATTTTTGTTTCTATTTTTACTAAACTTTTTTTTAAACAACTAAATAATAAATTAAAACGGAAAAAGTGGCGAAGAATATAATTACATAACAGTGGCCATCTTTAATACCACCATTCTAATTTTCCAGGACAAAATGCGTTTAATACATCGGAAACAAGCGACGTATTGATAGATTTAAAATATTTTTATTTGTTTTAAGTAATCACGAATGTTAAAATTGAATTATGCATGGTTTTATATAGGTATAAAAATAAAAAAGCAATTCCCGAACTTCTCCCGAAATTTTCGAGATTACAGAACATGTTTCCCGACAATCGAGTCGGGAACGGGAAATATTTGTTTTCCTTCGGGAGTTCTGAAATTTGAGAATCTCGCACACCCCTAGTTTTAATATTTAAAAAAAACCTGCCCTTAACCTGCGTTCTCTACACTCCCGTCTTAAACTCTTAGAATATATAGATACACATTTAAAGCCCACTAATACATAATATAGTGAAATCCTACACTTTCTTTTACAGTAACCAACAATCTACACGCTGTTAATCTACAAAATATGGAAACAATAATATATAATTAACAAATAATGGTATTTTAGAAAGGTAAATCTCTCACAGTTTTGCATACAAAAAAACAACAACTAGAGCAGCAATTAACGTAACTATCACGACAAAGAAATAACCAAGCATTAGTTAAATTCATAAGTGCTATGAAATGACTTGAAACTACCATTAGTGTGTTTATTCCTATACGATTCAGGTCAGTTAACTAGTTAGGTAGTTTGCGTTGCTACAAAACATTTACAAGATTCTTTTCAGTGGCGTGAACTTGAAGATTTAAGTCACTCGTTTGTTATTTAGAAAGTTGAGAATAGTAACAATAATATTTTATCTATTTTCTCACTATCTTTTTACTTTATAAAAGTTCTAGCCAACATTAGATACCTCTTCAGGCTAGTACGGAAAAAATACAGATAAATAAATCGTTTACAAAATAAGAGCCAGGCGAACAAGAGATTACAAAAAAATAAATTTAATAACAATAAATATGAAGGAAAACAGAAAAGAGATGATTCAATAGTATTAATAATTAGAAATTGAAGAATCAATAGTAAACAAACCGCCATTACTTAGATATTAGGATGTTCCTTAAATATACATATAAGATTTGTTAGTTTTTGATGATAAAAATCAAATTCTGGAAATCTAAGAGCTAGCGCTGCTTACACAACGCTTAAGAGAGTTAAGTTTTTAAGAGATACTAATATCAATTATTTTAGGATAGCAAGAGGCACGAGGGGGCACAATATTGCCCACATGCTCTAAAAAAAACTGTAACGATACTGATTTGGACCCCTCTCATATATTTGAAAAGTCATGGATGAAGGTATTTTTATTTAAAGTATTGTATGTAAAATACCCTTTCAATACTTCATCCATGGACAATCACGCGCTTTTCAGAAATAATGTCAAATGATTGCACCATTTACACTTAATTTTTTTTCTTCAAAAAGTCAACTCCGCACTATTTACCAAAAAGGCAAGTGGCGCTAGCTCTCTATACCAATAGGAAGTTAGCCTTCATAACACCTGTCACCAGGACTCTTTCGTTTTATTGGTTCTGACACGGGGTCACGAGAGGTCCATACCAATTATATCATTAAATTACCGTACTGCAATAATTAGTGATCAATCACAGGGCAATTATCCACTGATTAAATGGTATCACTTCAATCAGAGCAAATCCGTAACGTTTTAATTGCCGCCCAACGTAGAACAATCAATACCATTATAAAACTTATATCATAGCCACTGTACAAAAAAGTTAAAAATAATTTACCATTGAAAGCAGTGAAAAATATGCGTTAAACACTTTAAATTATGAGAGAGTATAGATGATGATGATAATAATAATAATAATAATGATAATAATAATAATAATAAGAAGAAGAAAAAAGGCAAATTAAATAAAACTAGGCCTTTTATTTTGTCATAACATTTTTGCCCCATATATTCGTTGATCTTTGTCATCGGAATCGTCAGAGTTTGCAGTTTTATTTGCTCCGCTCCTACACTTTCTTTTTTGGCTAGGTTAGGATGGAACAACTTTCTTCTTGATGAGGGGGTAAAAAAAAAAAAAAGTTGCGAGCTAGCCTAGATGGCGACAATTATTTTTCAACACAGTGGTGTTATTAGTAACTGTAGTCTTGAGAATATAGCGAAATATTTACTCTAACAAAAAGTTATGCTAGTTCTTTTATATATAAGAGTATTATTAACGATACATTTTTTGTTCACCACCTCTAAATACCCATTCAGCTATTTGCTTATTTACTCTAATAAGGTAAGGATGAGAAATATATAATTTAGAGGAAATTTTCTCATATTTGCGTAGAGGAATATTGACCAACCATTCGTAAAAATAAACACCTCAGCAAACCTGGCTGGTATTCGATCTTTGACCTCCCCATACGTGAGATTGAAAAATATAACAGACTGTTCAATAACATGAATACCTGCTTCGGTGGCCGCATGGTCTAAACAAGCATCCCTCTTGTGTTGGACTAGATTGCTGATGAAAAGGAGATCGTGGTTCGAATCTGGATAGGGTGTACTGAGGGCGGTTTTTATAATATTCATTTCCACACTATTTCTATTTCTCTCCATGCAATTACGGGTACACTTCCTCTAAAATTCAACCTTACTAATCCCTAACGTAATTAGTACATATGCGTAAAGCCTAAACAGGTAATAATAATAATAATAATAATAATATTTAGCACCACGTCTTACTACCCGTTCGGGTTATACGCTTTAAGTACTAATTACGCTAATGGATTAGGAATTGGGAAGGTTGAATTAGAGGAAGTGAACCCGCACTTGCGTGGAGGGAGAGTGGAAAACCATTGAGTAAAAACCACCCCCAGTTCACCTGAGCGAGATTCAAACCTCGATCTCCCCGTCCTCAGCAGTCGAGATCAACACGACTAGCGCGTTAGCCAACTACACCACCGAGGCGGGTAACAGGTAGTAGAATGTGATGTTAAAAAATAAAAATTCACAACACGAATATAACAAACATTACTATAAGACGCATATTGTACCATTTAAATGGCCGGCTCCCATGAATTGATTTAGACTACCTGTCCCCGATAATAATGACAAGAAAGAAATAGCCACTCAAGGTAGGATAGAAGGGCCAATGTTTTTGCAGTTTTTATGACAAAACTTTTTTTTTTTGCCAAAATAAATAAAATATTGCTCTAGTACAAACATATAATTTAATTTTATTTGCATGTTGATATAGGCAGTTGTTGAATATCAGTCATGAGCATAGCAGCATTTGATGAGAAACTTTTTAAATTAAGAGAAAAAGTTGTCATTAAATTCAAGAACATCTTTGACAGATATTCAAGAAATTTCGAGGTCATCACATGAAGAAAATTAAATTAAATGTTTGTACTGGAGCAATATTTTATTTATTTCAGACAAGAAAATGTTTTTACCATAAAAAAAACCCCGCAAAAACACTGGCTTTTCCTCGCGTCCCATTCCATACCAACTTAAGACAACTGTTCGACTACAGGTCAAGTCTAAAGAGGTACGTACACATTGCTTGCTGCACGTTTCTGTTTTGCAAGGGATATTTGGTTTTACGGTCAGTTTATTGGTTATTTAATGTAAACTTTTAAACATAAGGCCATTACGTATAATACCTTGATATTTAATAATTTTATTTGATGGAATAGGGAATATCTTGGTTAGTACAACGCAGAATTGAAACAAAGTCATCTAGACATGTAGTTGACAACTTTTACCACTCAGTTACTCAGACAGGCTAGGAGGTAGACGCACCAACATTTTGACCTTAAGTGCAGAATATTATTTTCACGGACTGTGTCTTTCCACCCATCTAAGCTACTTACTTACCCACACACAAAAAGGTAGGCATGAGGAAGGTAGAGTTTAGATGAAATACACACGCATTTGCGTGAAGGAAGAGTGGTAAGCAATTTCGAGGGGGAAAATGCCCTTAGAACACCTGGCCGGGATTCTAACCACGTCCTTCCTGTCACCGGCAAACCAGACGTGACTTACGCTTAGTACATGTGCGCACCGATTTGGGTCAACTGTGCTTGTCTCGAAACAACACATCAGTGGGCTCAAAGTGGTCAACACGTTCTAAGTAATTGGATATCGCAGAAGATGCCATTGAACCAAGAGTTTTATGTGGCCAACCTTGGCATTGATGTTAAATATTTACTTTCACTGAACGACCGTGAAAGGTCAAGCTAGGCCGCTGATCCGAGGCAGTCGCCAAATAACCCGTTTCTTCTTCTTTCTTTTTTTAGGTAGAATATTTGCCGAGTCACTCCGGTTCACGATCGAGAAATTAACTAAGTTGTCTGCTTGAAAGGACATAACATCCTCACACTGCAGTATTTCTTAAAGGGGTGCCAGTTCTGAATATTATAATTCTACTGAAACAATCTTCAACTATCTTAGCATTTTATATTGTGACATTATTATTATTATTATTATTATTATTATTATTATTAGCACCGCGTCTTACTACCCGTTCGGGTTACACGCACTTACGCTAATGTGTAAATGGTAGGGTGATTGTGAGATGAAATGGAGGACCTACAGTTTAACGTGGAATCCGAACCACGGTGGAGGCCTGGCATTCCCCACATTCACAAGATGTCTTGTCAGAGGTGAAGGAAGGGTTTGGTTATCAGATAAATCTGTGCCGGGACCGAGGATTGAACCCCGGCCGCCAGCATAGAAGTCTGACACCTTACCCCTAGACCACCAGGTCG
Source organism: Timema shepardi (assembly GCA_902151425.1). NCBI lineage: Eukaryota > Metazoa > Arthropoda > Insecta > Phasmatodea > Timematidae > Timema > Timema shepardi. Next base: position 318,990 of record CABFVX010000027.1, read on the forward strand.
TGACCTTATTAAAAGGTATTAAGTTCTCACCGTTTATCTTAACCTCAAACATGCTATATTTTTCATAGAACTTCGTTGAAAATAATAAATATCTTGCTTTATTCAATTGTTTTCTAAATTACAAAATTTAGATTATAGAGGTATTTTATTCTATAAAACCAACTTCAGTGGCCGAATAGTCTTAAGCGTCATTCTCGTGTTAGATTGGCTTGCTGATGAGAAAAAATTGGGGTTCAAATCCCGGTGGGGTCTACTGAAGGTGGTTGTTTCATAAATAGTATCCCACTCTCTTCTTACGCTAATGCGGGTAGATTACCTCTAAAATTCTCCCTTCCTTATTCCTACCCCATTAGAGTAGATTGAGACTGAACAGGTATTAAGGTGTTGTGATATAGATATCCTATAATGACATGTTAGTAAATTGAAAGCCTACCTTAATGTATGATGTGAGAAATAACAGTGTTTTTTGCAATTTTTTATAGCTAAATATATTTTTATTCAATATAAATAAAATATTTCTCCATTAGAAACATAGTTCAATTTTATTCAAATGTTGACATCAGCAGATGTTAAGTATCTTTAGATGGTGTCCTGGAATTTAATGATTTTTTTTTTCTCTTCGTTCAGAAAGATTGTCATTATCTGTTTGATCAAATTTAATAAAATTGAAATATGAAGTGTGACATTAAAAAAAAATACAATCATAAATTAGAAATTTTAGTAAAGGAATGCTGTAAGATGATATTAAAGTTTGAATAATGGTTAGAAATATAAAATATAAAAATATAGTATATATAAAAATGATAGAATAAGTACAATATTAATAATTATGATATAAAACTATTACCCCAGTGAAACGCTTTGGTTATTAAAATGTATCACTGACGTATGTCAATAACAATATTTAATTAAAAGATCATGTAAGTTATAAAGACATGAATTCATTAATAACCACAAAAGAAAATTGACGAATAATATATAATTAAAGATAAAAAGATAAGATATTAATAATGACAAAAAATTACCTGGACCTATGGACACGTGGACAGACGCGTCATCCTTACTTTTGTTTTGGTTTTTAACCTTTACAGGAAGTTCTTGCTTACTGCGGTGCTTTTTTTCCTACCTTCATTCAAACGTTGATATACAATACTTATTTTAAGACGTTGACTACCTGTGACGTCACGGCTGATCAAGATAGGATTTCCCATGTTTATTAATTTACACTGGCGACCTGGCGGTCTAGGGGGTAAGGTGTTGGACCTCTATGTTGGGGGTCTGAGGTTCATTCCTCGGTCCCGTAACAGATTTATCTGATTACCAAACCCCTTCCTTCACCTCTGACAAGACGTGTATTAATCACAACTTGTGAATGTGGGGAATACCAGCCCTCCACCGTGGTTCGGATTCCACGTTAAACTGTAGGTCCTCCATTTCATCTCACAATCACCCTACCATTAGCGTAACATTAGCGTAAGTGTGTATAACCCGAACGGGTAGTAAGACGTGGTGCTAATAATGATGATAATAATAATAATTTACGTTATACTCATAGTGTTTTAAAGATATTACGTTGAAACAAAAACCATACATTTTAAAATAATTCTAAAAATAGTCCTAAAGAGTCACAAAATTATTATTTTTATCTTTAAGTAATTTTTGTAAACGTTTTTTGATAAATCCTCTACAACTCAGGCTATTTGGTTAGTTTACGAAAATGTAATGTATGAATCTTCCTGTCAGAGTATAGATTAAAAAAGTCCTTGGAAACATATGTCTATCTAGAATAGGAAACACGAGAAAGATCAAGTTAAAAACAAGTCAATGTTTTCAAGGTGCAATTATTAAACTGACTGAGTAAACTCGTCAGAGGAAGAGGGAAAGTGTTATCAGTACATTGAAGAGAGCCCTCTCAGGGTAAACTTGTCATTTTACTTTCCTCTCTTTATATTTTATACATTTGTGTCTACAGTAGCCCCATGAATTCTTTGGTGCTGACTGACAGCTCACAGCTGGCAGCTGACGGCTTTTAAAAGTTACCAGACCGAGTTATGTATCCCTACGCCGAACCAAATGATCTGCAAAAACAGGTGTTTAGCAGCTGTCACATATGACGGTCAAAATGTCGGTATATACTTAAATGTTGACGGTCAGAAGTCAGCTGTGAGCTGTCAGTCAGCATCAAAGAAGCCATGGGGCTACTAGTGTGATAGTGCTTTAAGACTGCTTAGGTGCGTCGAGTTAAGATGCAGCCCGCTTCTCAAAATAGCCTCGAAATCTCCAAGTAGGCAACGTCGTTAAATGATATCTTTCTTATCCTCTCACGATTAACTTAATTATTCGAATCGTTCGGATAGACGGTGAGCCAGGATGAATTTAAAAATCAAGCCACTAATAACCATTTATGTTGAAAGTGTGAATACATATAAAAATAAATACACTTTATGAAATTGAAAGAGTTGACTTGTGGGTTAGTTATTTAGGATACTCTATTCGTTTACCATTAACATATCTTACTTTTTTAATTTTTTTTTCAGAGGGAAAACTCGGTACACGAAACAAATGGCACGAACCGTTTTTTGGTCAACGAGATATTAGGTTTGTTACCTTTCGGCGGAGGTGATGATGACGAGAAGGACGAGGTAACCCGGAGGAACTGCACCTGTCGTGAGTGTTTTTTTTACTATTACCTAGGGGTGGTTTTAGACTAATAGTAACTAATAGTTAATTGTGCAAACGGCCGGGGTTTAATCCTCGGTCCCGGCACAGATTTATCTGATTACCAAACCCTTCCTTCACCTCTGACAAGACATCTTGTGAATGTGGGGNGAATGCCAGGCCTTCACCGTGGTTTGGATTCCACGTTAAACTGTAGGTCCTCCATTCCATCTCACAATCACCCTACCATTACACATTAGCGTAAGTGCATATAACCCGAACGGGTAGTAAGACGTATAAATAATAATAGTGCCATCCTAACAGTGCATAATTCATCATAAAAATGCAATGGCTTATACTAAATGGAAGTTATTAAAAGACAGAATCAAATAGATTGTGTTACCCGATACTGTGGCCCGAATGGTCAATAAAGGCGTCACTTTTGCAAATGGACCAGCTTCCGACTATGGGAAGATCGCGGTTCGAATCCTTAACTGGTGTATTGAGGGTGGATTTCCTTCAATGGTTTTCCACTCTCCCTCCAAGTAAATGCAAGTACATTTACTCTAATTTCAACCTCTATAATCACTAACACATTAGTGTAATTAGTAGCTACATATGTGTACAATCCGAACGGACAGTACGAAGAGGTGAAGGAAAAATAATAATTAAATCAATAGTTTTTTTTCCTTAACATTTTTTTGACCTCTTTGCTAAGTACAAATGTCTTCAAACATAATTATTTTAAGGGTTCACTCGATAAGCTAAGTTCATTAAATTGTATATTTCGGTACATAGTCTTCGCTAGAACTGTCTTGACTCAATTTTTTTTTGTTTTGTTTTCTTCCCCTCCTTCTCAAAGCTGAGTGTGGGGTTGTGAACCAAGAGATCCGTATTGTGGGTGGTCGTCCCACAGGAGTCAACAGGTACCCTTGGGTGGCCAGGCTCGTGTACGACGGACAATTCCACTGTGGAGGATCCTTGCTCAACGACCACTATGTTCTCACGGCGGCACACTGCGTCAGAAGGTGGGTGCTCTAGAGTAGGTCTAAGACGGCATGACCCTAATGTTCAACATTGCATGGGTCTACTTACAGCCACCCACTGCGTCAGAAGATAGTGTAGTTATAAGATAGCATGACCTCCATGCTCAATATATATTGCCCTGGACTACTTACAGCCACCCACTGCGTCAGAAGATGTGTAGTTCTAAGATAGCATGGCCACCATGCTAAACATATATTTCCTGGGTCTACTTACAACCATCCACTCCGTCAGAAGGTAGAATAGTTCTAAGATAGCATGGCCTCCATTTTCAACGTATATAGCCCGGGTCTACTTAAAACCATCCACTCCGTCAGAAGGTAGAGTAGTTCCAATGTGGCATGACCTCCATGCTTAACATATATTTCTTGGGTCTACTAAGAGCCATACACTGTGTCAGAAGGTAGAGTAGTTCTAAGGTGGCATGACCTCCATGCTTAACATATATTTTCTGGATCTACTAACAGCCATCCACTGTGTCAGAAGGTAGAGTAGTTATAATGTGGCATGACCTCCATGATCAACACATATTGCCCGGGTCTACACACAGACATCCCCTCCGTCAGAAGGTAGAGTAGTTCTAAGATGGAGTGACTTATCTGTTTAACAACTATTTCATATACCTAATTATAAACATGTACTGCTCTAGATTGGGGTGTCTTTATGGCAGTTGAGAAATGAATTAGTTTCAATGCTCTGTATTTATTGCATGAGCCTACTAACAGCCAAAAACTGTGCTCTAGAGTAACTATAAGATGGCCTTACCCCCATTCTTAACGTATATTTAATGGAAGTGAATAGTGGTATTAAGCCTTATCTGTTCACGTACCACCAGATAAAATTAATTTTATCTTTTGTACTCCCAAAGTTGTTTGGGCTTAATACAATTATGTGGGTTCTATAATCCATAAATAAAATAAACTTGGTCTATATATATATAAGGGATATATATATATAAATACAGGGGATATATATATATATATATAAATACAGGGGATATATATATATATAAATACAGGGGATATATATATATATAAATACAAGGGATATATATATATATAAATACAGGGGATATATATATAAATACAGGGGATATATATATATATATATCCCCTGTATTTAGATTAAACATATGAAAGAAACAAGGGAAATAGAGGAAAGTCCAATTTCAACTCAAACTGAAGCTGCCATCTGTTAGACAACCATGATAACTTTCTAATGGACTTTAGATTATGGTTAAAAGAGGTCTCTGTCATATTTAAATTAATTAGAAAATAAGTATTTTCTGGTGTTCCTGTTGTCCTGAAAAAAATTGTGTGATGTGTTTTCACTACTTTTTTTCCTTGTACACTTCACATATTATGTTAAACTTTACGTATCACCTAGGATGTTTTCACGTACCCCAGGTTGAATACAACTGGTATAAAAGATTATTGAATATTAACAGGACTCATAAGTAGACTCTTACAGTTGTGACTAATACCACCATACCTCTAGAGACTTTAGAGTCAGCGAGAAATGTATTTTGGATAAGGATGACATCCCGGATAAGTCATTGGCGAGCCTAGCTATTATAAGTCTAGAGTTTAAAATCAAAATTTAAATAAGTATTTTTTTTTAAATGTACAATTTTAATCTTGATTACGTTTTAACCACTTATGACTGATCCAGGTTAAAGCGCTCTAAGATTAGAGTGTTCTTGGGCGATCACGACCAGTTCGAGGCCGCGGAGACGCCGGTGATAATGAGGGCGGTGTCCGCCATCATACGTCACAGGAACTTCGACGTCAACTCTTACAACCACGACATAGCGCTCCTGAAGTTGAGGAAACCCATCACCTACACCAAGAGGGTGAAACCCGTGTGTCTGCCGCATTCTGGTGAGTAGTATGGGGTACTGGAGGGTAATGTGGGGTAATGTGGGGTACTGTAGGGTAATATGGGGTACTGAAGGGTAATATGGAGTGTTGGAGGGTAATATGGAGTACTGGAGGGTAATATGGGATATTGGAGGGTAGTATATTATACTGGAGGCTGATATTGGATACTGGAGGATAATATGGAGTACTGGAGGGTAATGTGGGGTACTGGAGGGTAATATGAGGTACTGTAGGGTAATATGGAGTACTGGAGGGTAATATGGGATATTGGAGGGTAATATGGAGCACTGGAGGGTAATATGGGATATTGGAGGGTAGTATATTATACTGGAGGGTAATATTGGATACTGGAGGATAATATGGGATACTGTAGAGTAATATGGAAGTTATTTTAGCAGACTGGAGGCTATGTATGATAATATGGGATACTGTAGGTACTGGAGATTCTGGAGGGTAATATGAAATTCTGAAGGTTATGAAGAGTAATTTGGGATATTGAACGTTATAAATAGTAATTTAAGATAATGGCTAGTACGCAGGATAGTTTGGGATGGTGGAGGCTATGGAGGGTTATTTGTGATACGGGAGGTCGTGAAGGGTACTATAGAATACTGGAGAATACGAATGGTAATATTCAATACTGGATGGTTGGGAGGGTAATTTGTGGTACTGGTAGTCAGGAGGATAATGTGGGATACTGGTGCTTATGGAAGGTAATATGGTATACTTGAGGCTCTTTAGCGCTATGTAGTATACTGGTAGCCTTGAAAGTATTATAAGATACATTTTGATTAAAAAAAACTATTTGAAAGGACCTAGGGCATCTTTTAAAGTTTAGCTTAACCAGTAGCTGAGGGTTGTTTCAGGTCTGGACCCAGCCGGACGGACGGGTACAGTGGTGGGTTGGGGGAGAACCACCGAAGGGGGTTCCCTACCCGCCGTGGTGCAAGAGGTACAGGTGCCCATTTTGAGCCTGGTGCAGTGCCGCCAGATGAAGTACAGGGCGTCACGCATCACTCCCAACATGCTGTGCGCGGGGACCAAGTCTCAGGACTCTTGCCAGGTGGGTGTCAGGCGGCAGTGTTCTTGTGTGAGGAATAAACGGAACAGGTCTTTCTTGCCTCACGTAATAAAAAAAAGAAAGGGGTCAGCCTCATCTTGATAACCTCCTCCTTATTTGTAGGTTCCGCAGTCCGTAAGAGATCAACTTCATAATGACAGCTGGTTCTGTCCACTGAGTCTAGGTCCGTAAGGTCCGTAGTCCGTAAGAGATCGACTACATAGTGACAGATGGTTTTGTCTACATACTTACAATCCGTAGGGTCCGCAGTCCGTAAGAGATCAACTACATAATGACGGCTGGTTCTGTCCACTAAGTCTAGATCCGTAAGGTCCGTAGTCAATAAGAGATTGACTCCATTGTGACAGCTGGTTTTGTCTACATACTTACAATCCGTAGGGTCCGCAGTCCGTAAGAGATCAACTACATAATGACAGCTGGCTCTGTCCACTAAGTCTATATCCGTAAGGTCCGTAGTCCGTAAGAGATCGACTCCATTGTGACAGATGGTTTTGTCTACATACTTACAATCCGCAGGGTCCGTAGTCCGTAATAGATCAACTACATAATGTAAGCATATTTGCGTAGCTATGAGACTAGGATTTAGATTTAAACTTCCTCTAACAAAATAAAACAAATTGTCGATTGGCTCCCAACAGGAAAGCTTAAGACATTCGAGAACTAACGGCGAGATTTCTCTTTACCTTGAGATAAGAAGGCTCGTAGTTTTCTTTCCCCTATTTATTATTGACACAGTAAAGGGTGGTTTTAGGTTACGGGTGAAAGGTTGTATAATCCTGGACAGAACAGATTTTAGGTTATTGGTAAAAAAATCCTGGACAGAACAAGAGATATAGTTCCATAAAATGACACATACCATTGTTTTTCAAGCTGTGTGGCCAGACAGCAATTGATACTTTCTCGTTGACCGAGGCGACTTCGGACAGCTGCGGTGAACTAATCACAGATATTCAAATATAATATAAACTTCGATGTGCGAATCCAAATTAAAGTAGGTATCAATTATTGTAAATGAAACAGTTGCCATTCTCTATACGTATTACTTAATCTGCAGCGTCAATTCTACTACTTCCTGAGGAAGATGTCATGTGGCATCGCAATATTATTATTAGTACCGCGTCTTACTACCCGTTCGGGTTATACGCAGTTACGCCAATGTGTAATGAATGGAAGAGTGATTGTAAGATGCAATGGAGGACCTACAGTATAACGTGGGATCCGAACCACGGTGGAGGCCAGGGATTCCCCACATTCACAAGTTGAGATTCATACACGTCTTGTCAGAGGTGAAGGAAGGGTTTGGCAGTCAGATAAATCTGTGCCGGGACCGAGGATTGAACTCCGGACCCCGAGCACAGAAGTCTGACACCTTACCCCTAGACGACCAGGTCACCTATCTAAATATTGAAATGTTTGTAAATATGTGTTAGTTTTTTTTTTTCACCGCTTCTTACTATCCATTCGGGTTATACACCAATGTACTAATTACGATAATGGGTTAGGAATTAAAAAGATTGAATTTAGAGGTAGTGAAACCCAAATTTGCGTGGAGGGAGAATGGAAAACCATTTAGGAAAAACCACCCCCAGNACCCGACCGAGATTCGAAACTCGATCTCCCCGTCCTTGGCAACACGAAACTAGCGCGTTAGCTAACTATGTCACCGAGGACGGCTTGGAAAATTGCCTTAACTTTAGGGTTAGGATAGATAATTCGGAAAACCCGCTGAGGAACCTTATGAAAACAGTAGATACCAAGTTTTAGCCCGATCAGTAAAATGTTTTAGGCTCAGTTCCGTGATACAGACAGACAGACAAACGGCACCTTAAAACCACTTTATCAGGTTTAGGGGGGTCAATGAACGTTAATACCCATCAAAATCTTAAATTCATTTTTTTATTTGACGATCATCCATTTTCTTCAAGGGGTCGCGAGAAAGCAACAGTGAAACAAAATAAAACACAATATTTCTAATTATCTCGTGTGAATGACCTGTTGGTTGGGCAAACAATAGAAGGAAGTGAGTCCCACGTGAAGCCACGTGATTCTCCGCCCCTACTGGACTAATCCAGACTGACATTGGTCGGTAACGGAAAGAACTGTTCCCACCACTCTCTGGAACGTATTCAGGATTAATTGAGCGACGAACCTTTTCAGGAATAATATAATAATAATAATAATATTTAGCACCGCGTCTTACTACCCGTTCGGGTTATACACTTTAAGTACTAATTACTCTAATGGATTAGGAAATTTGGAAGGTTGAATTAGAGGAAGTGAACCCGTATTTGCGTGGAAAATCATTTAGGAAAAACCACCCCCAGTTCACCCGACCGAGATTCGAACCTCGAGCTCCCCGTCAGCGGTCGAGCTCAACACGACAAGCGCGTTAGCCAACCACGCCACCGAGGCGGGTTTCAGGAATATTATTATTATTATTATTATTAGCACCGCGTTTTATTACCCGTTCGGGTTATACGCACTTACGCTAATGTATAATGGTAGGGTGATTGCGAGATGGAAATGGAGGACCTACAGTTTAACGTGGAATCCGAACCACGGTGGAGGCCTGACATTCCCCACGTTCATAATATGTCTTGTCAGAGGTGAAGGAAGGGTTTGGTAATCAGATAAATCTTTGTCGGGACCGGGGATTGAACCCCGGCCGCCAGCATAGAAGTCTGACACCTTACCCCTAGACCACCAGGTCACCGTTTCAGGAATACAAACTATGACACCATCCGATTTTATAAGAGGATCTTTATCTGACAAAAAAGCTTTTTTTAGTAGCGCGTTCGGGTTATACGCTTATGTACTAATTAAGCTAGTGATTTTAGGGGTTAGTAAGGTTATATATATAGGAGGTTTACCCACCTATGCGTGGAAGGAGAGTGGAAAACCATTTAGGAAAAAAACACCCTCAGTACACCAAACTGATATTCGAACCTCGAACTCACCGTCATCGGAAGTCTAGTCTATTGCTAGAGTAGCGCCTTGGACCATGCAACCATTGAATCGGGAAAAAGGCTCTTCCTATGAGATTTGTACAGAAAAATATTTCTCCTTCCCTCTTTGTTTTTTCAAACAATCTCAAGGCTTTCATTTATAGTTAAGTAACAATGAGCTCAACACTTTTTCTTAACCTTTTTTACCCTCTAATTCCTTACCCCTGTTTCCTAGTTGTATATTTTCTTTAGTTCCCTCTTCTTACCTACATCCCTTTTCTCTAATACGACTGTTTCCCCTGATTCCCACTTTTCCATAATACCACCTTTTATCTAATTCTTCTTTTTTACTAGCTTCTCTTTTTCCTAACCCCTCTATTCCCTAATACCACGTTTTCCCTAATTATCCTTTTTACATAGTTTACACTTTAACCTAATACCACCTTTTCCCAAATTACCTCTTTTCCTGACTCTATACCTCTTTATTTTGCCAACCTTATCCCCTTTATTCTTTTAAAATAGAGGCTACCCACATCAGTTGTCGAATGATCTAACGCGTCACTTTCACATTAGACAGGATTGCCTAAGACGGAGAAATCATGGTGTGTTCGGGTGTAATGGGGTTGATTTTTCCAAAATGGTTTACCACTATCTCGTAATGCAATTGCGGCTACATTTTCTTTAAATATCTACCTTACTCATTCCTATTCCACAAGCGTGAACTAATGCCTGCGTGCAGCCCAAATGGAAACTAAAACAAAGCGAGAGAAAATATATATTTATAGTCATTTAATTTAGGGTCCCTGGGTTCTTTCCTCGGTATGGCAGGACAATTTACTATCGGCTACTCTGGGTATTCCCTTTTCACGGTGATGAATTAATGGCCAGGGGACTGGGTGCTATTTTTATTCTAGAATTAAATTATTTTGCGGAAAGCGGACATTAACAAGCTCTCAAAATTAAATTATGTCAAAACATTAATAAAGTGTAATTAACTGCTAACAAATGAATTCAGCATTTTATTATAAAAGGCTCGACTTATTTATTGGATGGGTAAAGCATGATAAAAGGCCTGGTTAAAATATCAATATTAGGCCAAGTAAAGTAAGTGTTTTTTAAATATAACTTAGAAAGATTAATATCCTAGTTTGTATTTATTTCTCGCAACATGTTTGACAGAATAAATATTTAATGTGTTTAATTATCTGTTGCCACAGGGGGATAGCGGGGGGCCGCTACTCATCCAAACTTCTGACGACAAGTTGGAGATAGTTGGTAAGTTTAATTAGATGACAATGACACATTAAAAAAGAAGTATTGAAGTTTTTAAATGAAAAAGCTCATGCCATTTAGTTCATGACGTCATAACCCACGAAAATAGATAAGTTAGCCGATGCACAATATCGTTGACATGGACGACCGCTTAAACTGGACTTGGAATATACAACAGTTTATAGAAATTATTATGATAGTTATTGATTTAACCTGTTTTAATTTATGTTTTTAAACAGGTGTATTAACATTTTATTTCAATTTAGATTTTTTGAAATTTTGGGTGTTTCTAGTCACTTCCTTATATATACAGTGATCCCAAAACATCCCAATTTTATTTAGAGGAACAAATAAGGTGCTTAATTTATAAAGGGATTTAATTAACGTCTTAAATACATAATCTCTTTATTTTTTATGGATAATTTTATAATAACGACTCACTTTGCTTTTTTTGGGCTCCTCCCCCAAAACCCCAATGAGTGTAAACTAATGTAATTCCAGCGCTGTTTTGAACGTTGATTGATTCTAGCGGTCCCATAAGTGTGCCGGAAAAATTTAAAAAATGTGTGGAGACTGTGCAAAATTTACCTGAAATCAAAAAATCTAGCTCGGGTGCAATCTCTGTTTTTTATAGGTCTTACCGTTTAGCCACAAGAGGCCTCCAAAGAAAGGTCAGCACCGACTTTAAAGTAGCTCCATTATTTTGAATTTTTTTCGGGAGTTAATTTTTTTTTTTACTTTTTGGAATTTTCACGTCGGTTACAGGCTAGAAGCTATAAGTTTGCCAAATTTCACGTTTCTATTTCATCTAAAAAATGGGTTAACATTAATGTCAGTGAGTGAGTGATCCATGTGGCTTTATAGTGTTAGTAATGATTTTATCAGATAAGAACCCATTCGGGTGACCTGGTGGTCTAGGGGTAAGGTGTCAGACTTCTGTTCTGGGGTCCGGGGGCTCAATCCTCGGTCCCGGCACAGACTTATCTGATTACCAAACCCTTCCTTCACCTCTGACAAGACATCTTGTGAATGTGGGGAATGCCAGGCCTCCACCGTGGTTCGGATTCCACGTTAAACTGTAGGTCCTTCATTTCATCTCACAATAACCCTACCATTACACATTAGCTTAAGTGCGTATAACCAGAACGAGTAGTAAGACGCGGTGCTAATAATAATAATAATAATAATAATAATAATAACCCATTCGATAATAAGGTGTATTACCCGCAAGAATCATGGAAGTAGGGACTATACCAAACCTGGGCAATGTCACCAAAACTAGAATTATGACATATAATCTTGCACATAACCGGCCCCGTCGTGTAGTAGTTAGAGCACCCGTCTACGGACCTGAGGGTCCCGGTTCAAATCTCGTCTGGTACATTGCGTATTCTTCCCGAAAGGAGAATCAGCGCAATGGTCACGAAGGTTTGGTTAATTAGGCTTAAGTTAGTTTGTAGGTGTTTCCACTGATTACACAGCCTCATCTCATCGGGATATGGAAAGAGCCTCCACGGAAAGTTTTATTATTATTACTAAGCACCCTGTCTTAATACCCTTTTGGGTTATACGCTTAGGTATTAATTACGCTAATGAGTTAGGAATTGGGAAGGTTGGATTTAGAGGAATTGAACCTGCATTTGGGTTGAATGAGAAACATAGTGGAAAACCATTTAGGAAAAACCACTTCCAGTTCACCCGAGCGAGATTCGAACCTCAATATCCCCGTCCTCGGCAGTCTAGCTCAACACGAAACTAGCACGTTAGCTAACTACACCACCGAGGTGGGTGTCCAAGGAAAGGATTATTATTATTATTACTAGCGTAAAAGTGACGTCCAGACGCGAAGGAAATGTTTTTATTTCTCGTCACTGGTTCAGTCAATCATAAATTAAACATACCCGAGCAACGTCATCAAAAATAGAATTATTATAACGTAATATGTGTAAGATAATATTATTATCTTACACATATCGGTAGATGTCATCGCATGGCACGCATGAGCAGTCGAGATTTTCCAACACATTTGATATCAAGTGACTTTAATGGAAAAGTTCTCTAGCTTTAAATAAAATAATTTTGGTTTGTATTTTTCTTTAATGAGACAAATAAGATGCTACTTTGGTGAAAAAGAGTGGCAGCCGAGGTCTAGAAAACTGAGATTAACAGCCGAAAGGTTTGTCGTGCTAACCCCATAACGCCCTCTATTCGTGCACGTTGGCACTATCTCAGCCAACAGATGGTGGCTGCTCTGTCGGTATGGCTAGATCGCGGAATGACGTCATGGTGTTTATTATTTTTCTAAATCAACTTGACATTACCTTACTTGTTATTTATATAATAATCCAAGGGTGGTCTATTTTTTCAGGTATCGTATCGTGGGGCGTGGGCTGTGGTAGACCCGGTTATCCAGGGGTGTACACGAGGATCTCTAGGTACCTGGAATGGGTCAACAGGAACATGAGAGACTCTTGCCTCTGTTCGAACTGAGGGGATTGCCCTCTCTCTCTATCCACTGTGAGCTAGGGACAGTTTTTGTCGTGCGTCGCGTAACAAGGTTCTTATATCAGAAGGTCAAGCCACGAATAACCATTTTGGTTTCAAAGGAAACTACTCTATGGGAAAATTCATTCTTTGGATGGCATAAATTTACATTTTTTTTATTAAAAGAAAATTGACCTTTAACCTATGACCTTTAACAAAAATATTGAGCAGTGTTTTACCATTAAGTATGTATAATTTATTTAATTAATATATGAAGAATAGTATTTACAATGATGTTTAATTTAGTGTATTTATTAAAACGATAACTGACCATAAGTACTAAAACCTTACTACCATCATTTGATTACACCTTTTATACCAACCAAAGTGAACATCACACAATAAGTTAGTCTATGACTTGACTTTCTAATGAGTGAATCTCATCACAAAGTTGTGAATGATTATTCTTTATCATAAATGGAAAATCCTTTGGATAGATAGTAAAAAAAAAGGTAATATTATATGTATATACTTGTCCTTTTAGACATTGTCGACTGTTAATCAGATTTTAGAACCTTTGTATGAGTGATTTCCCAGACAGCGCTTAAGTGGGAAATTGAAGTTTTCACTTAGTCCAGGAAGCGTATGAAATTTGATTAGGTCATATGTTTGAATTATTATTTAGTGCCTTATTTGTGTTTATTTATTTAAACTTGTTTTGAATGGAAGAATACGTGAATATTTTTTAACTCAGGCTTAATTCATTATACAGTGGTGATGAACTATAGTATACAGTGCTACCAACAATAACAGTTTAAAATGGGATATAATGTTTTTTTTTTAAAACAAGAGACAGTCAAGTTATACCATTGGGAATGCATCCTTCATTCACGCTTGTATATCTCTAAATGGAACGCATAGAAAGCGTTCTAACAAACGAATCTGGAAACAGCTGTTTTACCCCTGAGGTGGAATGCCAGGCCTCTACAGTGGTTCGGATTCCACGTTAAACTGTAGGTCCTCCATTTCATCTCACAATCACACTACCATTACACATTAGCGTAAGTGCGTAATAATCCGAACGGGTAGTAGGACGCGGTGCTAATAATAATAATAATAATAATAATAATACCCCTGAGGTGCATGACAAAAAAAAAAGAGAGAAGGGCTTTGTTACCAGATAGACTTGGTTTATATTCATGCATAACACAGAACCTAAAGTGCATAATAAATAATGAGCTAGCAGTTGAAATATATTATTTTTAATGATGGAATTTATAATCGATACAACGTGAAAAGAGTACAACTCACAAAGTTGATTTATCCTTTTATGTGCTATTCACTTACTTGAGAATATATGGACCTTGCATCAGCCAATAAAAATGTAAGGTAAAAGGTCTATCCAACTAAACGCCAGGAAACACAGAAAACAAAACTTATCTTCTGTGTTAATGTTTCCAATGCCTTGTGGTAGCCATATTTTTTTGTTATTAAATACATTTTTGTTTGTTTTAGAATCAATGACTATGATTGTGTATGATTATATGATTGCAAATAAAGGAGAAATATTACATTTTTGTTTCATTTACTGAGAAATGAGTTTACCATAATAATCATGACCACAATAAAATCGAAATGAAAAACAAAAAACAAACAAATATGATATAATCGTACACTCAAAACTTAAATTCAGCCTAGGTCACAGAGAAGGAAAGGCCTGGGTTAATTTCAAGTTTCAAAATACACATTTTAACTAACGTGTTTTCTTGGAGTGAATTATTTATTGAAATAATTTAGAGCTATCATATAGTAGTGCAAAGAGGCCATACCATTTTATATAAATAAAAAAGAATCACTTTATATAAAACTTCAAGGTGGGATGGAAGGGGACGCGATTATTTATGGCAAAACTTTTTTTTTCGCCAAAATAAATAAAATATTGCTCCAGTCCAAATATAGAGTTTAATTTTATTCACAAGGTAATAACCCTTATTATTAACATCACAAGAGTGTTCAAAGCGATAACATAAATACCACTCTTGATTTTATTAAAATATTTGCTAAATAGCTATACCTGGACAGCGGCAGTGAGCCCGGGACCTTTGGAGTAGTGCAATAATAAATGCTCTTCTTAGGTTTAAAGTCAAATTTCTTTTGTAATTTTCATCATAATATTCTAAAGGTGTTTGTTAACGGTACATAATACTTACATATCAAACTTATTTTAAAATTATTATTTGCATGTTTATTTGCTGTATTTTTTAACCTTTGATGTAAAAGATGTAAAAATAACATGTTTAGATTAATTATATATATCAGGTGACCTGGTGGTCTAGGGGTAAGGTGTCAGACTTCTGTGCTGGTGGCCGGGGTTCAATCCTCGGTCCCGGCACAAATTTATCTGATTACCAAACCCTTCCTTCACCTCTGACAAGACATCTTGTGAATGTGGGGAATGCCAGACCTCCACCGTGGTTCGGATTCCACGCTAAACTGTAGGTCCTTCATTCCATCTCACAATCACCCTACCATTAAACATTAGCGTAAGTGCGTATAACCCGAACAGGTAGTAAGACGCGGTGCTAATAATAATAATAATTATTATTATTATTATCTGTATCGTACAACGTGTTTGATCAGTTTTTAAATGCATAAAACTGTAAATATTCACACAATTATCCGTTAGAACCAGCAGATCGCTAGGCTTCGTGACGTCACTTCAAGCTGAGTTGCCATATTTATCAACACTCTGGCCTGTAACTAAGGACGGCCATGCTTATATGGCTACACTTTCTAAAAGATAACGACTAACCACTGTCATGGTTATGTGCTCACGTTAAAATAAAATAAATAAAACTTCGTTTATTAATCAAAGTGAAAACAAAATTCTCGCTGCTACAATTTTATTTTCCAAAATAGGGTTGAAAGAGGTTTTAAACAATTGTGGTGGCAAATGAATATTTCAAAAACTTTTATAAAAATTGTAAACGTTTATCTTAGGGATTTAGCTTAAATAAAAAAAATTGTATCACTTGAACAAATACCTGTATCACGTAGAGATTTTAACAAATATCATAATTATTATGAATGTTTAGAGGCGCGTAGACACATACAGGTCATTAGAACCTTAGAAATAGATTATTAATTACATATTAAGATCCTTGTAGGGAGAACAATAGAGAATATATACCTGATAATAGCCACAGGTGTATAAACTTCATTAAATGAGCAATACAAGGATGTAAAAACATACTAAAAATGTTAAGTGTAGGTCTCAATGTAAGACAGAGTCCATTTTAAACACTCCTCAGGAGTGGAACTCAACTGGAAGTTAAAAGATTCGCCTGACCTACAAAACGTATTAAAAAAATAACTAGAATCACATTGTCACGTAACAAAAAACGGAGGCCACCTTTAAAATTAAGAACCAGACGAATAGGGGCATACTTGCGACAGTCCACAAAGGTGCGATACACACGGATAATTTCACACCAGCCCAGTCCAACCGAGTCAAGTTCAGTCCAGTCAAATCACAGCAGTCAAGGAGTTTACATAGAATCAGTCGCTCATTCGATTAGACTGAGACGGATTGATACAATTAGTATATTATTCAGTGAAGTATCATTGTACAAGATTAATGTGGATGTAGTTACGTTCATTAGTCTTCGTAGGATTATTCGTAGATCAATGATAAAATAATTCTGTAAGGAGACACACATTTGGTTCTTTCAAACAATATGTTTAGTGATTTTACTCGTTTAATACCAAAAACATCTTTATTTTGACACCCGCCTCGGTGGCGTAGTTGGCTAACGCACTTGTCGTGTTGAGCTCGACTGCTGAGGACGGGGAGATCTTGGTTCGAATCTCGGTCGGGTGAACTGGGGGTGGTTTTCTCTAAATGGTTTTCCACTCTTCCTCCACGAAAATGAGAATTCACTTCCTTTAATTCAACCTTTCCAATTCCTAATCCATTAGCTTAATTAGTACTTAAAGCGTATAACCCGAACGGGTACCAAGACGCGGTGCTAAATAATAATAATAATAATAATAATACATTGTATATTTAACTAAAATCCCTAACAAAAATAATATAATTTTCAGCACAGATTATTAAAAATTTATGAAAACTTGACCGAAATGTAATAGAAACAATAGTGAAGTAAACACAAGACGTACAAAGACTGACATAAATTCAACCGGTTGAGTCAAGACCAGTCTTGATTTGACTAGATTGGATTGAACGTGACGTATACAGAAACAAAACTTTGGGTGCTTCTTCGTTTAAAAGGATGTTGAACCAGTCGGCTGAATTTATGAATGTCTGACGTGAATGGAATTTACTGGATTAGACTGTTATGGGGTGAATTTATCCTTTTAAGGGGGGTATCGCAAAGCTAAAACCCTATGTGGAAGTAGCGTATGGTCGACGAGGAGTCTTGTCCCCCCTTCTAGAATGGCGTGTAGAAGAGGGCCATCATGTCACACCGTTCTTGATGGATCACAGTCTGTTCTGAACAGAGTTGAAACCCGCGGCTAGAACCGGGTTCATAGGTCCCCATGCCGAACAAAGCCCTCAACTCACCTCAGTAGTAATATGAACCGCCTTCTTGGTAGACCAATTCCAACTAAATGCAACCCTAACCCCCTGATTTTGAAATATCAAACACAATACTATTTTTTAAACGCACCAGAGGATCATTAACATAATTTATTTACACATTATCATTGTATGAATGAAAAAAAATATATGTAATTTTAGGGGTGCACTGACGAAAAAATTACAAAAAAACAACTCTTTTTTTTTGTTGCTCTATTATTATATTCATCCAACCATTCGGCTTACAATGGTGCTTAAATTATGACGTTCGGATGACTAGAAGTATTTTAATTAATATTTTAACATTTATGACACATAATTGGAGTTAATACTTGCGGTAGATAGCTCAAACCAAATTTTGAATCTTATTCATGGTTAAATTTGATTTTTTTTTTGCGTGCTTTATGATTTGATTTGGAACTAGATTTACACCTAGTTACATTTATTTTTACCATGTTGGGTGGAAACTATTAGTATACTTTGGTTATTGAGATCTTCATGACTCTCCAGGGAGGAGCATGAACAGAAAGACGACATTGGCGTCCGTTATAATCCTTCACTCATACTATGGAATGTCAATAAGGAGAATCACAAATAATGTGGAAGGAATGAAAAAGGATTTTTTTTCAGAGTTTTACTATGTTGGATCAACCAATGAGGAACCACGCCACCAGCTATGTCAGGACGATGAAAACACTTGGTGTAAGTACCATAAGCTGTGAAGAAAGGAAAAATGTACGACCATAAGAAACATTTTCATCTTCCAAAAGAAACGTCAGCTATTCACCCAGGGTTTCATTAACTTTTCAATCGAAAACTTTTAAAGAAACATATTTTGGAAAAAAAACCGAAACCCAAATGAATCGTTCAGTAAAGTTGTGTGGACCTACATATTAAATAAAAAATTTGTTGCCCTAAATTCACTTAGATGTGGTATTTATTAAGCTGTCTGCGAATTCAATAAAGTACATGTGAGCAAATGTCAAATTTTGAGTCATTTGGGTGTCACTTTTGGAAAGCGGATGACTGATATGCTGAAAAGACTGGATGACAGGCGAATTCATATGGCTGAAAAGTCATAATCAAAGCTGGAAAAGAAGATTCGTTAAGCTACAAGTGAGGCCAAGAGGAAGCTAGAAGAAGAATGTATAAATGCTGAGGATGAAGAATCATCATGTGGTCCAGGACTTTATTAAGTAAATATAGAATGTACATGTTATTTTTCTATAGTATAGTACCTTTGTATAAGATGCTCTCTTAATTATATATTTCTCAAAATTAACATTTTACTATATTTATGCCTAATTTTATCAGCTTATATTGGAGAAATCTCATTAAAAATTTTATGTTATATTTTCCATGTGTAACTCAACACTTTAACACTTAAAAAAAATCCCAAATTCTCCAAATTCAATATTTATTAAAAAGCCAATGCTAAAATGTGTATCAAAGACCAAATTTTTTGGGGGAAAAAATAGAACAAAAATATCTCGTCTAGTTTATGGGAAAAGTTGGCAAACGTTAGCATGGAGGGAGATAAGCGTCAGTGCCCCCTTCCATCAAAATATGGACTAGGGTTTTTATTTTTATCTTTAATCACCACGTCTAACTACCTGTTCAGGTTATTACGCTAATGAGTTAGTAATGAGGAAGGTTTGATTTAGATGAAGAATACCCTCATTTGCGTAAAAAACTCATTTAGGGAAAAACACCCACAGTACACCCGACCATGATTCAAACCCCAATCTATCTGTCATCGGTGGTATAGTTTAAAACGAGAGTCACACTTTAGACCATGTGGCCACCAAACTAGGTTACCCGGGCCCTTGTGATGACATTTTTAAAAGGTCTTACATTGCCATTGCCACGTATCCTCCCCGGTTGGTACGCCACTGAGTGAGTAACGTAGGATTTACGTCCACAAGGAGAATGTCAAGAGGCCATTAGTCCGCGACTGCAGGCGTGAACGCATTTAATATGCTAATACGTTATTTGCCGCTTCGTAGAAACGCAAGCTGCGACCGAACGCTTCGGCTCGTCAGCCATTACGTGAGTAAACAGTAGACGATCAAGGCGGATGTATGTAGAAAACCCTGACTGTGGTTATACAGTCACCAATAGGAGGGTTCACACTAGTAACAACAGAGACAGAGGCGAGCCTAGCAATTAATTTTCGGGGAGGGGAGAGGGACAGGACCAAGATAGGGGAAAGAGGTGTATGAGGGGAAGGGGGGGGGAGCAATTTTCACTAAAACATTTAGCTTTATTGATATACAGGGACCCCCCCCCCCCACCTAAATGGGGTCCATAAAATTCCAAGCGAAGTGGTCTTAGACTCCCCCCCCCTCGGTTATAGCTGCGTCTGAATTAAATGCTAATTAAACTAATTAAAGTTGGTAACATCCTTTTGGCAAACGAGCGCAACAAAAAATACTGTAAACATTAAAAAAAAAGGTTGATGTATTTAACATACACTTTTTTAATGGAATAATAGCATAAGCACACGACTTATGAAAACTTAAATTTAAAATAAACACAACAGCAATTCCCCCGACCGTTAAGTTTGTGAGTGAGGAACGAGAGAAAGAGTGTTTTTTGCAGTTTTTATAGCAGTTTTTTTTTGCCAAAATAAATCAAATATTCCCTCCAGTAGAAACATAGAGCTTAATTTTCTTCATATAAATGACTTGTTGAATATCTGTCAAGGGTGTCCTGGAATTTACTGACAACTTTTTCTTCTCATTTAAAAAGTTTGTCATCTAACGCCTCTATGTTCATGACAAATATTCAACAAATGTTGATATCACCATGTGAAGAAAATTAAACTCTATGTTTCTACTGAAGAAATATTTGATTTCTTTTGGCCAAAAGAAGTTTTGCTGTGAAAATTACAATAAACAACGGCCTTTTCTCGCGTTCCCTACACGCCCACCTTAATTCATCACTGTGACGGGAGATACATCAGTTTCACTAATGATACTTTATTCAGCTATGCCGGAAAACCAACCCGGGACTTTTAGCTCAGCAGACACAATACCGACTGAACTAAGGTGTTGGAAAAAACAAACATAACTTAAATCTCATACGGATGCTTACAATAAAAATGTTCATGCATTCTAAATCGTTCATGAACTTCAATTTAATAATTCTTGGCATGACGCAAACTTTTTTGTTGTTGTTACTCTCCACCTTTGAGTATATCGAACAATAGAACAATCCTCAAAGATAATATTATGTCGGCGTATTCTTTGAAAGTTGATGGTCACTATAAAAAAAACACCATCACACCGTCTTGTAGCAAACCAACAATTTTCAGTGTGCGCCTTAACAATGGGCATTCAAGGTGCGTTCTTTATTTCTGCTTGACCTACCATCAACTGTTAAACACTTCTTAGTAGAAGTATGTCTAGGGAGGGGGGGGGGCGTAAGGGGGGGAGAAGCTACAAACTCAAGTTTTCTTTGAGCATTTTCTGTGTATGATTTTCCACGTTTTCAAGCTTGTGTGTGTACTATAGTAGAGCCGTGGCATGTAGGCTTAAAATGTATAAATAAAATAAAATGCACGGCATACCACAAATACTTTCTTACTTCCTTACTTAAAAGTTGATATATTTACTTAAAACTCGCAAAATAAATTAAAAGATTAATAGGCATTGATTCAGAAAAATAATAGAAAAAAAGTGTATCTCACTTCATCAATGAGCATAAGTTAAATATTATTCATTGTTACAAACAAATATTGAAAGAAAAAAATATCATTACTCACCAAATAGAATAGAAATTAACACCCCATATTTCAAATCTCCATTTAAAAAACTGAATTGTATTATAGTTCAAAAAATATAGTTTTATAAATATGTATCTTATATTAATAAAATGAAGAGTTGGTTTGTCTGTCATGAGCATTGCATGGTATCTACCGCACGTATAAAGCTGAAATTTTAAAATTAGTAGCCCCTGTGCATGAACATGTGCACCTAGAAGCCATAATTTTGACAGATTTACCATATATATTTTTTTAGCACCGCGTCTACTACTTGTTTGGGTTATACGCTTATGTACTAATTACACTGATGAGCTAGCTATTAGAAAGGTTCAATTGAAAGGAAGTGAAACCACATTTGCGTGGAGGTAAAATAGAAAAAAAGTTTAGGAAAAACCCCGTTAAGTGCACCCGACTGGGATTGAAACCCAATCCACCCGTCCTCGGCATTATAGTCCAACACAATAGTAACGCGTTAAACTATGCGGCCACCGAAGCGGGTGAAATCACCCCTTACAAGAAATCTGTTAGCGACGTCATGGACGATTATATTAACGACTTTATAATAGTATACTCATAATAATTATCATAATGAATGCCTTTCCTTTATCTCTGTAGACCAAAATGACCTTCGTGTTTCTGGTTTCGGACACACACGTTTGTAAGGGATCATCTACAAAATGTTTTGGGGGTTCTGAAATTGTTCTTGGTTTGTATCATCAAAAGGTAATGGTTTTGAATTAATTAATATTAATATTATTATCACCGCGTCTTACTACCCGTTCGGGTTATACGCACTTACGCTAATGTGCAATGGTAGGGTGATTGTGAGATGAAATGAAGGACCTACAGTTTAACGTTGAATCCGAACCATGGTGGAGGCCTGGCATTCCCCATATTCACAAGATGTCTTGTCAGAGTTGAAGGAAGGGTTTGGTAATCAGATAAATCTTTGCCGTGACCGAGGATTGAACCCCGGCCACCAGCATAGAAGACTGACACCTTACCCCTAGACCACCAGGTCACTCCAATACAAATAAAATAAATGTAGGTACTGTATTATATTTATACATTTTTGGACATTTTTTAATAAAGCTAAAAATAATTACAATAAAAATGAAAATATAATATGTATTATTGTTGTACATTTACGATCACTGATATAATTAATGTGAGAAATGGAACTGAACTGTTTGTGTGACCTTCCTGGACGATCTCACGGGCTCACTGGCCTAGCCACGGGGACCCCTGAGGGTCCATTGAACCCACTTTGAAAATCTCTGGTCCAAGGCGTCACTCTCTCAAAACAGTGTACTGCCGATTATGGGGATATCAGGGTTCATATCTCGGCCATGTATATTGAAGGTGTTTATTTTCCTAAATTACCTCCCGCTTTCTCTTAGCGTTAATGTGGGAACACTTCCTTTAAATTAAACCTTCATCATCCCTAGCAAATTAGCGTAACTATTCCACGTGAGTACCAACCGATCGGGTAGTAAGACGCGTTGTATAAAAATAAATAACAGTTAGGAAGGTGACGTTTGGTCTAGGGGTAAGGTGTCAGACTTCTGTGCTTGGGGGGCGGGGTTCAATCCTCGGTCCCGGCACAGATTTATCTGATTGCCAAACCCTCCCTTCACCTCTGACAAGACGTGTATAAATCACAACTTGTGAATGTGTGGAATGACAGGCCTCCACCGTGGTTCGGATCCCACGTTAAACTGTAGGTACTCCATTTCCTCTCACAATCACCCTACCATTACACATTAGCGTAAGTGCATATAACCCGAACGGGTAGTAAGACGTGGTGCTAATAATAATAATAATAATAATAATAATAATAATAATAATAATAACAGTTAGGAAACTGGGTGTTGTAGGCCTATGTGTTGCAGAATTAAATTATATAGTCAATTGTATGTTAATATTAATTGATTAAGAAAATGCACATAGAATTTATATATATGCATTGTCTGGTGGTGACTTTTGAACATCCGGCTTGCAATAGACGGGTATATCGGTGGGAATTTCCCCAGTGTAATTTTATCACTTTGGTTCTTTTTCCCATTTCCTCTCCACGCTAATGTGGGTGCAGTCACTTTAAACCTCCACTCACTTATTTCTTGCCGTTAAAAGTTTGGTTGCTAAACGAAAATATATATATATATATACATAAATCATTCCATTTACACGGTGAATTTCTCAAAATACTTACCTAGATAGGTTCGTGTATAGATGTTGCATTGAAGTCTCCAATATTCGTACAGTCCAATTTTCAAAGAAAGGGTCTTTTAGAACATGTAGACATGATTTTATTTTTGCTGTATTCATATCATATTACTATATTATTAGTGTTTTTTTAGGAAGTGATATCATTTATTGAAAGTGACAGACGCAGGTCACCTAAGTTGACGTATGGATACACTAGAGTAGATCCAATAACTTATATATCTATCGGATAGGCGCCTACCAAAGGGATTGAACTGTACCTAACAAAACCTGTAAAAAATATCAAAGCCCTTATAACTTGTTTCGGTATTTTAGCAACGGTACATTTTCTGTACTCTTTTTACTTGATAATATCTGAAGAAAGTATTGTAATCGTGAACATTTTACCTAACATTTGTTTAAGACAACTTTATTGGATGACCTTCTTTTATTTATAATATAAAGAAAAACTCTAACAATTTGGTTCAAAATGGGTGTATGTAAGGTTGTAGATATTATAAATAACTATAAATACATATATTGTTAAAATTATATACATCTGTTTTTCTAATTTTTTTTTATTAATATACTGGCATTATTTTGTAAAATTTGATGTATTTTTAAATAGCTCAAACGATTTTGTTAAAAACTGGTAGAGAGGAACTATTATACCATATTAATAAATAATATAAGTTTATATTTCAAAAATAAATTAATTTAAGTTTATTTTACTTAAAGCAAATTATAAAAGAAAATTCGAAATTTTTCGAAATAAATGTCCTTGATGATGGGGTTCGAAATGAGTTTATGGGAATAGTTTTTCATAAATAGATAAGTGTAAGTTTATATTTTTACAAATTAGGTATAATTTAAAGGTAGTTTACAAAAAAATTCTGAAAATTTAAAAGTTTGTTACAAAAATATTTCAACAATTTGATTTAAAATGTATTAACAGTTTTTTATTGTGATTAACCAGCTAATAATTTTTTTAATTGATACATTTTTAAGAGTAGTTTACTAAAACCTATTTTTATCTTTTTATTTTAACAGATATACTATATAAGAGAAATATTTTGCTATTGTGTCATACCATTTGATAAGCTTATAGCTTAATGAGGGGACCCGGTGGTCTAGGGGTAAGGTTTCAGACTTCTATGTTGGCGGCCGGGGTTCAATCCCCGGTCCTGGCACAGATTTATCTGATTACCAAACCCTTCCTTCATCTTTGACAAGACATCTTGTGAATGTGTGGAATGCCAGGCCTCCACCGTGGTTCGGATTCCACGTTCAACTGTAGGTCCTACATTTAATCTCACAATCACCCTACCATTACACATTAGCATAAGTGCGTATAACCCGAACGGGTAGTAAGACGCAGTGCTAATAATAATAATAATAATATAGCTTAACGAGAATTTGTGCGGAATGTTAAATAGTGATGCTTTGTTTTGAATCCAAGGTGTATTTACAATTTTATTGTATTTAAATAGATTTTGATATTTTGTTATAGTAGTAATTCTGTTGTTGCTAATTAAATAGCTTGTGTGCTAATATATTTTTTTTATATTGGTTTTTAGCTAAAACAACACTTTTAACTATGACATGTTGATTACAAATATGATAAAATCTAGGTTAGAAATTATTAATACCTTAAGGAATAAAAACAAATATAGTACTCTTAGTCAAATTTGAAGCTAGCTTTAGCAGAAAATTAAACTAACATAAAAAATAGTTAATACATAATTTTTAAAATAAATAACAAACAACATAATATAATGCGTTTATGTTAATGATTTTTTTAATTGATTAATTTTTAAATAATTGTAAATGTAACTATTCGTTGTATTAAAAACTACTTAGCGTGTACTTTCTAAACAAGGCTTTCTTATTACAAGATTCCAACACTAATCAAACCTAAGCGAAATACATAAATACCTTCCGTTTACATCCAGCTCTAGATCCATGATTGGAAATATTTGGGGGTAACACGACAAATAAATACAGAGTTATAAATATTTTAGAGCCTAATTGGGTTCTAATTATGGTAAAACAGCTTGGTTGTTGAACCCTCCAGCCCGAAGGACCTGGAGAATAATCGTTTAAGTATATTTATGAGTCTTATATAAACGTTGCTGTATGTTGTCGACGCTATACTGTGAGGCAATCTCTAAGGGAACCTGCAAATCTGGAAGGTAAGCCATTAAATTTCTCCCTTCACTGGCCAACTGTTGCCAAATCTCCATTCTTAATGCTGCTAAGAGCATAGACGAAGAAAGTGGTATACTGATTTTTGGCTTCTCAGCATTAATTAGGTCAACATTGGAAGATGGTTAACAATCAGCTGATTGGAGGCAAAGCAATTTTATGGTTTCCATGCTTAGAAATAAACTTGTTACATTTAAGAGGTAAAAATTACAAAATATATCTTTCACTCTCTCTCTCTCTCTCTCTCTCTATATATATATATATATATATATATATATATATATATATATATATATACTAATAATATTATAAATAGGAAATATTTGATTTTTTGTCATTTTTGTTTGTAATGGGTAAACTCAAAAACTACTGGACCGATTTTAAAAATTCTTTCACCAATATAAAGCTACATTATCAGCGAGTAACATAGGCTATATTTTATTTTGAAAATTTAATTTATTCCTCATAAAAATGTCGATAGTCACTCATATTTTATGATAGAGTCTATGATGATTATTCAACATGTGTGTTGAAAATAATAATGCGTTGGGGGGGAGGGGGGGGGAGGGGGAAGGTGGAAGGGTCTAGTGTATATATATATTTTACACCCCAAATGTGAGATTGCCTATTTAATTAATTTTATGACATTTTTCCGACTCGATAAGACACCCTAAGTTGGGTTATTCCAGTTGCGTCCAACGTTGACTGAGTCTCGTCGTTTTACTTTTTTTTCAATTTGAAGAGAGCTGTCGAAGTCAAAACAAATACCAACGCCTACCCCCCTATAATGAACCTGCAGTCCTCTCGTAGAGGCTGTAACTGAGTGTGGTCGTATTAAATAGATGGATGTACCAGACATTCATTCGTGGCGGTCGAGTAAAAGCAGACAACGACGGAGAGCAGCTAATAGGTTGGTCGAGGCGCGAGCAGTCACGCCAATCAGCCGATGGCAGACATTCATCGACAGTCGTCGAGTCAGGATCTTCCTCCGTTCTCTCTCTGGAGGCAGCGGGCTTGTGCGTGATAGGAACTGTGATGGGGATACTGTGGGTGCAC
The DNA here is from genome assembly GCA_902151425.1 of Timema shepardi. Taxonomy (NCBI): domain Eukaryota; kingdom Metazoa; phylum Arthropoda; class Insecta; order Phasmatodea; family Timematidae; genus Timema; species Timema shepardi. The sequence continues at coordinate 346,186 of CABFVX010000027.1, forward strand.
CAAGGGGTGCTGAGGTTGGTTCTACTGCTACTGCTGTGTCTATCGCCGGTAAAGGTAAGTGATATCACTTGAGTGGCGGAAAAAAAACACAAAAAAAAAATGTTAGTAGTTTACATCTCTTTAGTCTAGAAGAAAGATTTTCAACCTCATTTAACTCACGACACATTAAAAGAGGTGCTAAAATGTTCAAGTTGCACCATAGGTTTTTTTAGTGGGAGACTTTATCATAAAAAAACGAGTATTAAGATTGTATTTAAGAGTTCCATAGCTTAAATTATAGTAAATTGTATCATTTAAAAAAATACTGGTATTGGATTTAAAAAGATTTATTTTCATTCGGTGAACTCAGTGTTCTTTGAGTATAGATCTCGCCTCAGGAGAAGATGTTCAAACCCAGCCGGGGTCAACAGATTTTCCTTGAGTGATAAAAATCTGTAGCACAACTTTCTTTGGAGGGAAAGTAAAGCCGTCTGTTCCATGTCGATTGTGGCATTTAAATGAGTATGTGAAAATAGATTTGCCGGCAAAATTGGTAGACCTTTTTGCTCTCGCTCATTGAAATTCTCGTGTGGTGATATAATCAGTCGGTTCAGAAAGTGCACGTTAAATACCTCAAATAAATAAAAATAAACACTTCAACTGAACATATTTTTTTCCTCACTTATTTTTGATCTTCCCTTAAACTCCCGCCGGGACACCGGTTAAAAAACGCTGCTCTAGAAGTAAACTCGTTATGAGACACTCTTTCCTCTCGTAGCTAACGCCTAGATTAGGTAGGCCTTGTTTCCAACCTAGATAAAGCTGAGTATATCAAGATTTGTAAACTCTGATTTTATAATTCATGTAGTAAATATATTTACTAAAAACAAAATCAATTACAATTGGTTTTGTGAAACTTAAAACAATTGCTACCTACATACATTACTGTTTGCTGTAATTGCGGCTTCACCTTAGACTATTTTTGATATTTGAAATTTTTGGGTAAATTCTCGGTATATAAGATTTTATTTAATTTTTAAATACCGGTAATGAAATTGGTCTGATAGAACTACGAGAATAATTGCCAAGAGCAATAGATTTATATTTTAAATACATCAATGGTTTACCATTAACAAATTTTGTTGTAGATGACCTGGTGGTCTAAAGGTAAGGTGTCGGACTTCTGTGCTGGAGGTCCGGGGTTCAATCCTTGGTCACGGCACAGATATATCTGATTACCAAACCCTTCCTTCACCTCTGACAAGACGTGTATTAATCACAACTTGGGAATGTGTGGAATGCGAGGCCTCCACTATGGTTCGGATCCCACGTTAAACTGTAGGTCCTTCATTTCATCTCACAATCACCCTACCATTACACATTAGTGTAAGTGCGTATAACCCGAACGGGTAGTAAGACGCGGTGCTAATAATAAAAATAATAACACATCTTTTTAGTGGTAAACAATCAATGCATTAATTAAATATCCAGTTGACTTATCATGGAGTCACTGAATGTTTGAGAGTAAGAAAACTTATAACGGCTGTCCCATTTAACAGCTTTCTTTATATCTCTCAGTACGAGAGAGATAGATGACAGCAAACACATACATAAATTCATTCACGTATGTAATCACACATGCATCAGTCTCCGTGTGGGAAACCTAACCTCATTGTTTCGTGTGACAAAGCGAAGGCAATTTGAAAACTGGTTTGGACTCGCCTCATAATTTACCGGCTTCAACAAGTTTTTACCCTCTTCGGTGGTCGCGTGGTCTAACGCGCCACTCTCGCAGTAGACCAGACTGTCGATGACGGGTAAGGTTGAGGTTCGAATCTCGGACAGGTGTACCGAGGGAGGTTTTTCATAAAATGGTTTTTCAATCTCACTCCTCGCAAGTGCAGGTTATCACCTTATAAATAAAAAAACCCTAACCCCATTAACGTAGTGAGTGCATAAGCGTGTAGCCCGAGCGGTTAGTAGTACAATGTAGGTACTAACATAAATAGAACTAAAACATTATATTAAAATGAATACAATGAACTTTTTTCTGAAAAATAAATTTGTTACCAATTTTTATATGTGCGAGTATGATTTTAAATAAATAAAGTAATAATGTATATTTGTTAAAAATTATGTATATATTTGTTAATACTGTATATTTAATTCATTGTATTAATTTTCTATCAAACACAAACTATTCATGATTGAGTGCTTAATGTTGCTCAATCTATATTTCACTGTAACGAGTTATAGATATTAGCCCCATGGCTTCTTTGGTGCTGACTGACAGCTCACAGCTGACTTCTGACAGTCATAATGTAGGTATACATCTAAATTTTGACTATCAAAAGTGACAGCTGCTAAACACATGTTTTTGCAGATCATCTGGTTCGGCGCAGGTATACGTAATCTGGTCTGCTATCTTTTTAAAGCTGTCAGATGTCAGTCAGCACCAAAGAAATCATAGGGCTACTGTATTTGATACATTCTCACATTCATTTCTTAAAATGGGCTTTGATTCATTCATAAAGCAAAACTAATAGTGAATAGCGCATATCATGCAGATCACAATTCATAATAAAAATACAAATATTCACAATAAAACTCAATTATTAAAGTCTGTCTCAAATCGTTAGTGCTATATTTATATAACTAGACCTAGCCTCTTTATTATAGTTAATACTAGGTAGGCCTGTCAAAAAAATGATTTTTTTATGGGTTCACATTCAAAAAACAAATTTCGTTAAATTGTTTAGGCTATTTTAAAATGTAACATTATCTTAACTTAAATAGTATTTGTACTATTAGTTAAAATTTGATTCTTTCTTTGGTTTTGATTTTATTACCGTCGTAACCACTAAGGTATTAAGGCATCCGCTTCAGTGGCTAATTGTTCTAAGGCGTCACTATCGTGTCAGACTGGCCAGCTTGAGTAGGACTACTCTAACCCGGTTCAGTAGCCAATTGTTCTAAGGCGTCACTATCGTGTCAGACTGGCCAGCTTGAGTAGGACTACTCTAACCCGGTTCGGTGGCCAATTGTTCTAAAGGCGTCACTATCGTGTCAGGCTGGCCAGCTTGAGTAGGACTACTCTAACCCGGTTCGGTGGCCAATTGTTCTAAGGCGTCACTATCGTGTCAGACTGGCCAGCTTGAGTAGGACTACTCTAACCCGGTTCGGTGGCCAATTGTTCTAAGGTGCTATTCTCGCAGTAGACTAGACTTCCGATGACTGGGAGATTGAGGTTCGTATCCCGCTCGAGAATACTGATACTAAATGGTTTCCTACTTTCCTTTCACGCAAATATGGGTTAATCACCTCTAAAATGCTTTTTTCCTCATCCATACCTCCTTAGAGTAATTATTATATATGCGTGCAACCTGAACAGGTAGTAAGACCCGGTGATAATAAAAACCCTGTGTATCAGTAGTTTTTTTTATCAACGTATCTTACTAGCGGTTTGGGTTATACACCTATGTACTAACTACGCTAAAGATTTTAGGGATCAGAATGGTTAAATCTATAGAAAGTGTACACGAACTTGAGTGGCAAGAAATTCGAAAAAAACATTTTAGAAAAAAACACCCTAAGTATACCCGATCGAGATTCTAAACTCAATCTCCCCGTCATCGGAGGTATAGTCTACTGGGAGAGTAGCGCCTTGGATCATGTGGCCACCGAAGTGGGTTGGTGTAGTCCTACTTATCGACGAGGTAATATTTAAAGTAACATTTCCCCTTTTGACGTTAAAACAAAGATAAATTGTTAATAACAAACAACATGATTAAAAACGAACAGAACAGAAGATATTTTTCGTGTGATGCTATACTGACATGTCAGTTGGCTAGGACCTCTTCCGGCATTCTCATTGGAGGATAGGTCTAAGGTCCAAGGGTTGTCTATGCTCAAGTTCATGCTTATTGTGTAGAACTTTATAAATTGGACACTATTCACCATGTTTCGGTTGTGAGTGCTATGATTTAAAGTAACGTTTCCAACCTTTTTTAATATTGAGCGATATATTTGTCTATTTCATATTAGTTATAATTAAACCTAGCCTTTCCAAATCTCTAAAATGTTTTAAAAAATAATTGCTAATAGTTTCAAAACGAATGTTCACAGACAGAAGAAATGCAGGAAACTGAAAGAGGTTTATTCGGCCTGTTCGGGAGTCGCACAACGACCCCGATTCCTCCAATAAAACGATGCAGCTGCAGTATGTACATATGATACAAGTAATTACATTACTTCATATTTTCAATTGATTTAGTATAATTCTCTCTATCTTTCTCTTGGAAATAAAAGATGTAGCACTCTTCACTAAAGTTAAATAGTCATAATTTTATTTGGAGATTTTACTCAGTCGTGAGACTATACTTGTGTCTAAATAATTTTACATTTACGTTTTATTTAAACACTTCTTGGGAAAAAATGTATGAACAGATGTTGGCTATATCTATTTTTGTATGTAAGTTTAACACAAGAATTACCAGCATCGGTAGTCTCGTGGTATGATGCGTCACTCTTCAGTTGGATTGGATTGCTGGTGACGGAAAGATCGGGGCTCATATTCCTGTTCAGGTGTACCGGGGGTGTTCTTCCCTAAATGGTTTTCCAAATACCGTTCACGCGAATGTGAACACGTTTACTCCATTATTTGACCTTGCTTCTTTGTTCCTAATTGCAATTTTCATATCAGCAATGAGCCTTTGCAGGATTCTTGTAACCCTTCCATATATATTCATGCTACCCATGCACCATTGCTAGTCTCTTGCAGCTTGTTGTCTCAGCAATGAGCCTTTGCAGGATTCTTGCAACGCTCGCATGTCTCTTCATGCTACCCATGCACCACTACGTATATCTTCCAGGTTGTGGTCTCAGCAATGAAGAAAGTCGCATCGTGGGGGGTCAGACCACGCAGATGAACGAATACCCTTGGATGGCGAGGTTGTCTTACTTCAACCGTTTCTACTGTGGCGGGATGCTCATCAACGACAGATACGTCCTCACCGCGGCGCACTGCGTCAAGGGGTGAGTCGTTTAAACACGAGGTCAGGATGACTCCTACCTCTAGCTTTGATACCCTCCCTGCTCACCGCGATTGGTGACACTTAAGGCCCTATCTTGTGAGCTATGCCACAGCGGAAATAAAAAAGTTAGGCTTGCAGCTTTTTATAGCTAACGAAGGGTACATCCATTATAAGATTCCCCTAACTAGTGAGGGTTCTGAAAAATGCGTTAGACTTGTGTCTGGTGGTGTTAAGAAGATCGGGGCTTTAATCCCTGACAGGTAGTACTAAGCTGGTTTTCAACAAATGTGTTTCTGATCTTTCCCTCCATAAAAGATAGGTAAACTTCTTCAAAAGTTCTAATCTCTATTCCTGCCACTTTAATGTGCATATACGGATACACAGTACACAGTAAACACAGTGAAATTTTCAAAACTTTTGCATGGACGTAAGGCTTGCTGTGAAGTGACATTTTGGTTGAATATATCTACGCTATTATACTATACCAATGATGATGATGGTTGAGTATATCTGATATTGAAAGCTGACTTCACTTTTGACATAAGTAAATAATCCCGTTATAAAAAACAATGTTTTATTAATATCACATTTAAATGATCTGCTCAAACTTACGCATTATTTGGAACAGTAAAAATAGTATTCTCCACCTTCCCTTAAAATAGGAATGTATTTGTTATATTGGCCAAGCTATCTTGTTGATCCTGCACCTTTATTGAACGATCTTGTTTGTACAAACAGTTGTTCCCTGGACAAATTTCTTGATGAAGACAAGATGATAGGGTTATGGAACGACTGTTTTCACTGTCTTCACCGGAAAATATTAATTCTTCGTGAATGGGTTTGACTAAACTTTTGTGAAACACCTTTTACTACCTGTCCGGTATATCCACTTATTTACACAATTGAAGTAGATATGCCGAAGGTATAATTTAGAATGAATATATACGTATTTCCATGAAGAAACAGATGGAGACCATTTAGGAAAAACCAACCCCCTAGTAGACCGGGCCAAAACTAGATTCCGTTACCGGCAAACCAGACAAGACATACTGTGGATTCACACTTTCACCGTAAATCCAAAGCACAACTTATATGTGGTCACGTAACGATCTCTAAACCAATCACAATAAATCAGCTTGAACTAAGTTGGTCATTCTGCCATAGTAGAAACAATCTCAACTTTTTCGGTGCATTCCATAAGATCTGCTTGTCTCATCCAATCGGATTAAAAACCATCCGACTCAATATGCGCATGCGCCTATAAAGCTAGAAACAAACAGAAAACTGCAGCTACTGTTGGGAATTTTTTTAAATAGGTCATTAAATGAAAAGTGATTGTCCCCCCCCCCCTCCGTTATGTGTTGATTTGTTTCCCTACACAACACATTGGTTCGAAAACACTCATCGTGACCACAATCTAAAATATATGTTCATCCCTTAGAAAATTAAATACATTGTTGGTCATCTGTTTTAAGGTTGCGTTGCAGGAAAACATTATGAGTCACATACATTTATGCTATAATGTTAATCGCTGCTCCATTCAAACAGATTATGTTCTCAATGTTCAATGAGAGTGTGAATCAAGAATTCCACTTTTGTCCACGTGCATGCTGACACCAGTGATTCATTAATAAATTGAACTGAAGACCAGCTTCGTCCATTCATTCATTCATTCATTCATTTACGACGTGTCTTCGTTTCTGACCGCAGGTTCATGTGGTTTATGATCAAGGTGTCTTTCGGGGAACACGACCGTTGCAACAGCACCTTGAAACCCGAGTCTCGCTTTGTGATACGGGCCTTCGCAGGGGAGTTTAGCTTCACCAACTTTGACAACGACATAGCCCTCCTCAGGTTGAACGACAGGGTTCCTGTGGCAGAGAACATCCGGCCTATCTGTCTCCCCAAAAATACAAGTATGTAGACGTTTATCACCGAGTACGAATCGGGTGATATATAGTAGTAGTAATAGTACAGGCTATTCTATCAATAACATTTTAGAAAACATTATAAACAAGTTGAAAGTAAAGAGTGGATTTGAATTAGAATTTAAGACTTATTGACCAAAAGTATATATAAAGAATTGATCATGTTAATTGTTGGAATTAATAGAAAGTGCTGATCAAAATGTATAATCAGGTTAACTTATGGTAATAACATATTGTCAAATTATGAACATTAATTATAAATTAATTCATCATCAATTTAGCAATATATTAGGTAATGATAAGTATAAAATACATGAAAACACGTTAAAAAAAATGTTCGCTCAAAGCTGAACTTAAAAAGGCTAGCTTATTGCAATTATTTGGAGTAGAATGTCGTTAGTTTATGCTTACTCTGGTCCTTACAGTTGAATGTCGATGATTTGTGCTTACTTGTGGCCTTTAAGTTGAATGTCTAAGACTTGTGCTTACTTTGGACCTTTCAGTTGGATGTCAACAGCTAGTACCTACATTGGGGCCTTTCACTTAAATATATAACGATTATATTTACGTCAAGCATTTCAGTCAGATATCGATGAATTGTGCCTACTTCAAGCCTTTAATTTGAAGGTCAATAACTCGTGCTTAATCTGAGCCTTTCAATTGAACGTTAATGGCTTTTAATTACTCTGGGATGTTTTTATTTCTCCAAACAATTTTAATTATTTTGGAATATCCACAGTTAATCGATGATAAATTGATATCGATATGAGTAACAAATTAAACACTGTTAAAGGAAAAGCCTCAATTTAACAAACGATAATTTTGTGGATAAGTGTTAGTAATAGAACCTTAGCTTAGATGAATCATCGAATGAACTAAGGAATCGAACCTGAATGGATGCATCTGACGTCATAGCTCTCAATTTCAAGGGGAGAAAGTGACTACTCACAAGGTCTGTCAGTGGGATTGGCCACCGCATCCTTACATATCGACATATTTATTGATGTGATGGTTGTGTGTCTTGTCGCAGAGAACTATTACAAAGGGTCGAAGGCGGTCGCCGCGGGTTGGGGTACCCTCCAAGAGGACGGGAAACCATCGTGCCTCCTCCAGGACGTAGAGGTACCCGTGTTGAGCAACGAGGAGTGTAGGAACAGCTCCAGGTACCTGCCGAGTATGATCTCTGACAACATGTTGTGTGCGGGATTTCTGACCGGGAAGAAGGACTCGTGCCAGGTGAGAGATTCTATTACTTTCTTCTTTAAGCCTAATTTAACTCTAGAAGAGCCCCATGGCTTCTTTGGTGCTGACTGACAGCTGACAGCTTTAAAAAGATACCAGACCAGATTACGTATCCCTGCGCCCAGATGCCCAGATGATCTGCAAAAACATGTGCTTAGCAGCTGTCACTTCTGATGGTCAAAATGTAGGTATATACCTAAATATTGACTGTCAGAAGTCAGCTGTGATCTGTCAGTCAGCACCAAATAAGCCATGGGGCTACTGTAGAAGAGACCACTTCGGTGGCCGCCTGGTCTAAGGTGATACTTTCACATTAGACTAGACTGCCGATGACGGGAAGATCAAGGTTTGAATCTCAATCGGGTGGTCAGAGGATGGTTTTCTATAAATGTTTTTTCCACTCTCTCTTTATTTCTACTCACATGAATGCGGATACATTTCCTCATCCATAAAAGCATTTATGTGATTAGTATATATGTCTATAATCCGAACGGGTAGTAAGATGTGGTGTTAAAAGAAATGGTAGAGAACGTCTTTAGGAGTGTGAATGTTTTATTTTAATGCGCACCACGTTTTACTCCAGTTACTAAATCTACTTTCATGTATTCAAACATTCAAACGTCAGGTCATGGGATATTCATCTGTCTTTATGATGGATATTAGTAGTCCCATTGAAACTAATAAAATATTATTAATGTTGGTATCTAATGTTATTAACAATTTTATCTTTTTTTTAACACAACAGAAGAACAATATTATTTATTTGCAGTTAAATCATTGTTTCGTTAATTTTCTTTTCCAATTAATGTTAACCTTATACATTATTATTTTCATCAAATATAGGCCTATATATTTATCAATAAAGCTTTTGATTTTGTCAGATATTTTAAAAATATTAGTAAGTACGAATAAGTAATAAATGTGGATGACATACGGCCAACTCTCGTACCAATTTCATTCGTGATTTTTTTAGCACCGCATCCTACTACCCGTTCTGGCTATACTCTTATGTACTAATTACGCTAATGGTTTTAGGGATGAGGAAGGTTATATTTATAGGAAGTATACCAGCATTTGTACGAAGGGAGAGTGGATAACCGTTTTGGAAATAAAAACCTCAGTACATCCAACCGAGATTCGAACCTTGATTTCCCCGTAACCGGTGGTCTAGTCTAACACGATAGTAGCGCGTTAGACCCATGCAACCACTGAAGTGGGATCTGTTTACTGCAATTTTATCTTTAATTTCAGAATACATATTTTGTTTTCAGAGAACGCATCACCACATATAATAATAAGTAAGCTTTTGAACGCTTGTATACTCCCTGTTTAAGTAACTTTCTTCTTCATTTGACTATAACCGACACTCCCTTTTACATAGCTCCTTATTTTATCGCCTGCACACCCTTACTCGACTCCATCCACTTTAATATATTACAATCAAATATCTTAAAGAGTTTTAGTAAAAACCCGCCTCGGTGGCGTAGTTGGCTAACGCACTAGTCGTGTTGAGCTCGACTGCTGAGGACGGGGAGATCCGAGGTTCGAATCTCGTTCGGGTCAACTGGGGGTGGTTTTTCCTAAATGGTTTTCCACTCTCCCTCCACGAAAATACGAGTCCACTTCCTCTAATTCAACCTTCCCAATTCCTAATCCATTAGCGTAATTAGTACTTAAAGCGTATAACCCGAATGGGTAGTAAGACGCGGTGCTAAATAATACATAAAATAATAATAGTATTAGTAAAAATCTTGGAGGTTTATCCTCTCTAAAGTCAGGGACTGGCTGATATGGGGTGTTTTCCATTCATTCCCTATTACCACCTGTTCCCCTGCTCACTCCCTTAATTTCACTTAGTTAAAATAAAGGCCCTATCTTTTTTTTAATCTTTACCCTAATCGCCCCTCCCTAATAATTTAATTTATTAATACTGTCCTCATTGCTATAATTTATGTTTCAGGGTGACAGCGGAGGACCATTATTCACACAAAGGACGGACAAGAAATACGAGCTTATTGGTAAGAGGGGGGGAGGGGTGGTGGTAGAGGGATGAAAAGGTGCAGGAATTAAGGCTCGTAATTTTCCAGTTTTAATGAAAAAAATGTTTCTTTGCTAAAATAAATCAAAATTTTATTACTTTTTTTTTTCAAGCCCCGCTTCTTACTATCCGTTCAGAATATACGTATATGCATTTTTTTTAAATAAGAAAGGTTGAATTTAGAGGATATGTACCACTATTTTCGTGGAGGAAGAGGGGAAAAACCATTTAAGAAAACAGCCGTCAGTAAATCTGATCGAGATTCGATCTCCAGTGTCCCTATCAACGGCTGTCTAGTCTTTTGAGTGAGTGACGCTGGCTTTCACCAGTGTTTATCACAGTTTATGGTGATGGAAGGCCAGAAAATGGAATATATGCGCACTGAGTGGCCACCAAGACCCTGGGAGTATAGTGTGGTTAAATTATTCTTGAAAAACGTTATTTTCAGGCAACTACACTTTATGACTATTAATGCAAGACTAGAATTCATATATATAATTAAATGTTGAAAAAATACCATATAGTTACATTGAATTAGTAATTGGTAGCTTTTTCTAAATTATTTTTAACATTATAAACCTCATAATTTGTTGATAAATAAACAACTGTCTAGACTTGTTTACTTAAAGTTGGTACAATCTTCTCTTTTTATATTGATCATTAATTTTATCTGCCAATAGAATAAATACAACAATTATATATATTTAATATTTTTACTTTAAATTTTTGGTACTATATTATGTGATCAATATTATCTGATTAATTTTTATTACGAAATTTCTTAGGATACTGCGGACAACCTTTAGTCTGAGTGCCACACGTTGAGAAATACCGGACAGTGGAATATTATCAGAAATCTTATTATTATTATTATTATTATTATTATTATTATTATTATTAGCACCGCGTCTTACTACCCGTTCGGGTTATACGCACTTACGCTAATGTGTAATGGTAGGGTGATTGTGAGATGAAATGGAGGACCTACAGTTTAACGTGGAATCCGAACCACGGTGGAGGNGTAATTTCGTATCTAATATTCCTGTTAAACGGTCGTAATATTGGAATTCAAGTTATTTCATCTAACGATCTGAAACATTATTTAAATGATTAAATAATACTTTAGATAAATATTGCCATTATAATGAGTTTTGAACTAGTACTTCACTTAGATTGTTTATTGATCTTATCGACAAGTGAACTCAACAGTTTCAGTAATCATTTCGCAGTTCAATGAATGTAGAGTTCCGTGTAATGACTCACGCGCAGGGCGTTACCAAAATAATTATGCAGCTCTAAGCATTCGCCGTATTTAGCATATATTCTATGTATATAATAAGTCATGGAAAAGGCAGTATACGAGTAACACTAAAAAAAATTAATAAAAATAAATGGTATGACACAATATTACATATTTTCTCATATAATCTATGATTATAATATGTGATAAAATTTTCATAAATAAGCGATCTGTAAGCTATTCTCGAATAAGATTTCTTCAGAAAAAACAGCATTATATTTATAAAAGTAATAATACATATAATAAGAAACTATTCAGATAACAATTTTAAACAAAACTGATATAGATATATTTCTCAAAACCAAATATTATCAAAAATATGTCATTAGTAAACTACCTACAAATTAACATATTTACAAAAACTGAAAATGTATCAATATTGGTCATGTAAAACACTAGATAGCTGTTTGAACAAAAATGTTAGAACCATTCTGGAAAAAGGTTCAAATTTAAAAAAAATATCATGAGTTACGCCCCCCCCCACTTTCCCCCCCCCCCAAATTTGTTAAGTACCCTTAATTTGAAGGCTAGAATATATATACATTTGTAAATCTTAAAGATATCATTTATATCATCTATATATAAAGTTTGAACAAAATCCATCAACATTTTTATGGACATACATGGGAACATACAAAGTTGCAAGACACACTTTTGTGTTTGGACCATAAAAAACTTTCAATATTTTAACAATTACAATAATTTTTATAAGATAGAAAGTAAAAAAATAACGAATGCCAATCAATATTTTTCTTTGTTCTAAGGTGTGGTGTCTTGGGGTAATGGTTGTGCCCGAGTAGGATACCCCGGGATTTACACCCGGGTCACCCGCTACCTGGACTGGATAATAGAACACTCGAGAGATGGATGCTTCTGTGACGATGACTGACCGATATTAATGTCAACCGTCTTAAAGGCACACATATTCACAGCTCACATTCTATTGTAACATAATCTATGGTACACTGTGCTGGGATAAAAAAATATCATAACTTTGTGGAGATGGAAACTCATTCTTGATCAAGTACAGACCCCCAAGATTGATTAAAAAGCAATTAACTTATTTTAAAATGTCTATATAGTTGTTTAAGCACCTTAACCTAACTTAATAAAAGGACAAACACATTTGCTAAACCCATTAATTATACCCTTCAATAAACGTGATGGACAAACAACAACTAAACCCATTAATTATACCCTTCAATGAACGTGATGGACAAACAACAACTAAACCCATTAATTATACTCTTCAAAGAACGCGATGGACAAACAACAACTAAACCCATTAATTATACCCTTCAATGAACGTGATGGACAAACAACAACTAAACCCATTAATTATACCCTTCAATGAACGTGAAGGACAAACAACAACTAAACCCATTAATTATACCCTTCAATGAACGTGAAGGACAAACAACAAATAAACCCATTAATTATACCCTTCAATGAACGTGAAGGACAAACAACAAATAAACCCATTAATTATACCCTTCAATGAACGTGAAGGACAAACAACAAATAAACCCATTAATTATACCCTTCAATGAACGTGAAGGACAAACAACAAATAAACCCATTAATTATACCCTTCAATGAACGTGAAGGACAAACAACAAATAAACCCATTAATTATACCCTTCAATGAACGTGAAGGACAAACAACAAATAAACCCATTAATTATACCCTTCAATGAACGTGAAGGACAAACAACAAATAAACCCATTAATTATACCCTTCAATGAACGTGAAGGACAAACAACAAATAAACCCATTAATTATACCCTTCAATGAACGTGAAGGACAAACAACAAATAAACCCATTAATTATACCCTTCAATGAACGTGAAGGACAAACAACAAATAAACCCATTAATTATACCCTTCAATGAACGTGAAGGACAAACAACAAATAAACCCATTAATTATACCCTTCAATGAACGTGAAGGACAAACAACAAATAAACCCATTAATTATACCCTTCAATGAACGTGAAGGACAAACAACAAATAAACCCATTAATTATACCCTTCAATGAACGTGAAGGACAAACAACAAATAAACCCATTAATTATACCCTTCAATGAACGTGAAGGACAAACAACAAATAAACCCATTAATTATACCCTTCAATGAACGTGAAGGACAAACAACAAATAAACCCATTAATTATACCCTTCAATGAACGTGAAGGACAAACAACAAATAAACCCATTAATTATACCCTTCAATGAACGTGAAGGACAAACAACAAATAAACCCATTAATTATACCCTTCAATGAACGTGAAGGACAAACAACAAATAAACCCATTAATTATACCCTTCAATGAACGTGAAGGACAAACAACAAATAAACCCATTAATTATACCCTTCAATGAACGTGAAGGACAAACAACAAATAAACCCATTAATTATACCCTTCAATGAACGTGAAGGACAAACAACAAATAAACCCATTAATTATACCCTTCAATGAACGTGAAGGACAAACAACAAATAAACCCATTAATTATACCCTTCAATGAACGTGAAGGACAAACAACAAATAAACCCATTAATTATACCCTTCAATGAACGTGAAGGACAAACAACAAATAAACCCATTAATTATACCCTTCAATGAACGTGAAGGACAAACAACAAATAAACCCATTAATTATACCCTTCAATGAACGTGAAGGACAAACAACAAATAAACCCATTAATTATACCCTTCAATGAACGTGAAGGACAAACAACAAATAAACCCATTAATTATACCCTTCAATGAACGTGAAGGACAAACAACAAATAAACCCATTAATTATACCCTTCAATGAACGTGAAGGACAAACAACAAATAAACCCATTAATTATACCCTTCAATGAACGTGAAGGACAAACAACAAATAAACCCATTAATTATACCCTTCAATGAACGTGAAGGACAAACAACAAATAAACCCATTAATTATACCCTTCAATGAACGTGAAGGACAAACAACAAATAAACCCATTAATTATACCCTTCAATGAACGTGAAGGACAAACAACAAATAAACCCATTAATTATACCCTTCAATGAACGTGAAGGACAAACAACAAATAAACCCATTAATTATACCCTTCAATGAACGTGAAGGACAAACAACAAATAAACCCATTAATTATACCCTTCAATGAACGTGAAGGACAAACAACAAATAAACCCATTAATTATACCCTTCAATGAACGTGAAGGACAAACAACAAATAAACCCATTAATTATACCCTTCAATGAACGTGAAGGACAAACAACAAATAAACCCATTAATTATACCCTTCAATGAACGTGAAGGACAAACAACAAATAAACCCATTAATTATACCCTTCAATGAACGTGAAGGACAAACAACAAATAAACCCATTAATTATACCCTTCAATGAACGTGAAGGACAAACAACAAATAAACCCATTAATTATACCCTTCAATGAACGTGAAGGACAAACAACAAATAAACCCATTAATTATACCCTTCAATGAACGTGAAGGACAAACAACAAATAAACCCATTAATTATACCCTTCAATGAACGTGAAGGACAAACAACAAATAAACCCATTACTTTTACTTCTTAATGAACGGGAATATACACATTATAGTGTTGCCTAAACTTTCAGTTCTTACCTAAACCATCACTCTACTGATTAATGTAATTAGTTATAGTATCCAAACCATTTAACACAACTGGAACCACCTTCAAGAATAATACAAGCTTAGTATACACACTCCCAATACGAATGCTCCTTTTTTTTCGAAGTCCGTATTCCATAAAAGATTGCCACAAAATACTACACCTACTTTTATTTTTTTGCCCCACATCTTACTACCCAGCCGAGCTATGATCACGTAATTACGCTTATAGTAAAGGGTTTTAAAGAAAGAGTAAAAAAATATTAGCAGAAATTTCTTGGAGGGAGAATGGGAAAGCATATAGGAAAAAACATTATCCATCCAGTGTTCTGTTAACTAAAACAAGTATCCTATTAGAAGGTTTCCAATTGAAAGGTTTTCGCAACATCATATTATTTGAAATTGAATATACTTTCATAAATAATGTTGTAATTTTGTTGTCTTGACTTTGTACATTTCGAGCATAATATTAATATAGTATAATAGTATAAAACACTATCTACAAAATTGTATTATTTAAATTTTACTGTAAACCTAGTCATATAAATACTTTCTTTTGGCCAATTCAACTATATAACTTACATAATGGGATACAATTGATATGTTAACATAAATCAATAATTAAATGTATAATTACTAAATACAATTCTACACAGTTGCCTAGCTTACAAAAAATTTAAAATTATACAAAATAACTATCAACGCTTAGTGACATGTGTCATGAAATTGTGTGTGCTAAAATAATTATTTTTGAAATATCAACTTAATTTTTAATTTAAAGCTCCAAAATATTATTTGTTTCTTTGTAATTTAATATATCCATCTTAATATTTAATCTGACTTTTTATGCGCTGTATAATATATCCTACTTTTATTTATAAGTGAAATGTAATGATTTTATAATTTGTTTATTAGATTTATATATAATCACTCAACACATTTTACCTATATACTATTTTTCAGAGAGATTTATCAATATAAAGACTGACAATTCTATTCTAAAACTAACTGCTTGTATTATAAATATGGATTGTTGAGAATGTAATTAATTTATTGAGTAATAAAGTTAAAATATGTTGCTAGTGTTATATTTTGTGGTAGTATAGTATCGTTAAAAATGTCTTGCTACTACTATTCAATACAATCTCTTATAACCGGAATAAAGGCGGCTAAACCCGTTTAGAATAAGCAAATTTTCGGATACGAAGTTAATACCCCTCTTAATAGTTAGAGGGTAAAAAATAATAATTACATAACATACATAGTTACAGGAAATTGTTTTTTTGTAAATTTATATATAGTATAGAATGTATTTAAATAAATCCTTATTCAATATATTGAAGTTAAATACATAACCCTAAATTTATCATTTCTTTTTAAAAGCCAAATTTACCAAATTATACTGTATTGTTTGTCCATATAAAAATATTAAATAGAACGTTAATAAATTAATAGAATCATATTTTATATTCAAGCAAATAAGATTTAAATTTTGTGGCTATACAAACTAAATATAATAGTTAATGACAAAATGATTGGATAGTTGTTGCATAGCTCATAAAACCAATCAAGTAGAAATTATATAAATATAATCAATGTTGAAGAATACATCTTTTATATTCAAAATCAGTGTCAAGCAATATCATGTAGAGAATAAAACATTATTAGAAATAAAAATAAAACAACATATTATATTGAAAAAGTGAGGCTAAATTAGTTGAAGTTAATCATAAACACGTAAAAAATGTATAAAGGTAGTGACAATTAAATAGTTTAAATAATTGTTCAAGTATGTTGGAATTTGATAAAATGAAGCTGAGGTCAGGGGTTGTACTCCCGATAGGGTGTATTGATGGTATTTTTTATCCTAAATTATTTACCGCTTTCCTTCCCCATAAATATAGAACAATTATATTTAAAATTCTACCATCATGATTAATCCATTTGTGTAATTAATTAAATGCGGTTAACTTGAATTGGATGCATAAAAATTCATTGATTAAGTTTGATCAATTTTATATTTGTCAAATGATACCTGCCAGTTAGTTTCAAAAATCAAACTACATTTCAGATAGTAAAAAAAAAAAAGTATACACATTTTTTTTTCATGACGTTAAAGAAATCTAAAAGACGTCAGAAAATACCTCATGACTTATCATAAAATCAACATTGCAGTTTGAGTATGCCTTGAATGGCAAGAAATCTTTATTCGTATAGGGGAAATATTGTTTCAATATGTTGATATAGCGTTGCAATTGTGGTCTTAACAATAACTACCTATGACGACAATACATCTTTTTGTTTTGTCTCTCTTTATACCACCGGAAAAAAAAGTTTAAGAAACTGTAACTACCTCTCGCAAATACTATTTGAATAAATCTTAAGATTTCATCTGTACAAACACTCTGAATATATATATAAATGTTACAACATGACCATAAATATATTTTCATTAAGTCTTTTTTTTCTTTTTTGTGACATTAAAAATGTATCTGAAACAACATTCAGATATACATTTTAACAGAATTGCTATAGACATTTAAAAGGTTGTTGCTGAATATACATTAGCTTAGGGAGAGACACATATGCATACGCCAAACCATGTTATCTGCAACTATCTCTTTTCACCGATGTCAAGGGCGTATGTGGAAAGCTAGCTCGCTTTGAGTTTTCTTTGCAAGTGGATGTAAACTAATGTAGTTCCAGAGCTGTTTTTTGATAGATATTACCATTTAGCCACAAGAGACCTCCGAAGGAAGGTCCGCACCAACTTTAAAGTTGCTCCACAATTTTTTTAGGGGGCTTAAAAATTAAAATTTTTACTTTTTGGAATTTTACCCTTCGGTTACAGGCTAAAAGCTATAAGTTTGCCAAATTTCAAGTTTATAGCTCATTTGGAAGTGGGTAAACATTAATGTCAGTGAGTGAGTGAGTAAGTCAGCCATGTGGCTTTATAGTACCTAGTATAGTTTTTCAAAGGGGAGTTCATTTGAAAATGTTACTATACCTTTAGACCATTAATGTTTTTTTTACGTATACATGTAAGGCCCTATTAAACTATCCACCTTCATACTCCCTTGACAGGTAGTCAAATAACACTAATAGGTATGTGCGAAGTCTACATTTTCAATTCGAAGCGAGTTTGAATTGAATAAATTAAATATTCTCAAAGTTGAATCGAAGTTTGAATACTTTTCGTTGGTTGTTTTATGCTTAAAAAATATTATTTGTGATTATTTAGTTACATTACTCACTAAAATTACCTGTAAAATATTTTATTGCACAATTGTCTCTAATATTTGGTTTCAATCTCATAAATCCAGCTACTATCACAAAATACAATTCATTTACTTAAGATTTTTCCATCTTAATATATAATTTTTAATTTATATAACAGTCCAGAATGGTGGTAATTGAAAATAATTGAGTATTTTAGCTGTTAATATTTTTATTGGCAAAGCTTCGAGGCCAGAATTTTTTTTTAAAGCTAAGTCAAAGTTGATGTTTGTTCCGAAGCCAAGTCGAAGCTGATATTTGTTTCGAAGCCAAGTCGAAGCTGATGTTTGTTTCGAAGTCAAATCAAAGTTTCGAAGCTTCGCACATCCCTACTAATAGTATAGTAAAATGTTATAATTGTTGGCAACAAAAATATATTTATTTTTCAAAAAGCTATTTTTATGAAAATTGAAGTATATCCTATTCATCTACAAGAGCTCGATGGTTCATGCCATATCGAGGTATCTTGGGGTGGAGGCCACTAGCTCGTCTCTTTGCCACGGAAGGAATCTTCCAGCAGGTGTGTTGAGTGCTGTATCCGATGCCTACACTATCTAACTGTTTGTTACTGTCGACCACGTGGGCAATAACGGGGGTCCTCGATCAAGTTGGCCTTGACTGGGTCAACACTCGACCGGGGAAGAGTGGGCTACCAGTTCGATGCGGTCGGTGACCTCCGCTACACCCAATATCACCGCTGAGGGCACTATCTCCATCTTCGGTCTCTCTCTCTCTCTGATAACTGTTGTCAAATCTCCTTGCTTTCATTTATGTCTAAAAGTAGTTTGCTTGGGTGAGAAGGAGCTACTGGCAAACTCGGTGCACCAGTTTTGCGAATGTTGACCACATGAAAACACTTTTTCCCCAATAGTAGAATAAAGTTTCCTCAGAGATGATATCCACTTTAGATAACATGTTGGTGTGTTTTATTTCTCCAGATGTTACTAAACGTTGTCGACCCCGGTGGTTTTTGGGTAAAGTGCTCGCCCCAGGACTCGATGATTGGAGCTACTCAATATTTGGATCCTTCTTCCTTCATAGGGTTTGTTAAGGTTTAATTTAAAAGAAATGTACCAGTATTTGCGTGGAGGGAGGGTAGAAAATAATGTTTAAAAACCACCCTCTGTATTCTCAACCAGAATTTGAGCCCCAATATCCCCATCATTGGTGGTCCAGTCTATGGCGAGAGTAACGCCTCAGACCATAAGGCCACCAAAGTGGGTTAGGCGTTATTAAAAACCCACTTCAGTGACCACATGGTTTAATACGCTACTCTCAATGTAGACTAGACTGTCGATGATGGGAAATTTTGGTTCGATTCTCGGTCGGGTGTACTGAGAGTGTTTTTTCCCCCGAATGGTTTTCCATTATCCCTCTACGCAAGTGCGGGTACACATCCTATAAATTTAACCTCCCTAATGCTTAAAACAATGAGCGTAATTAGTACATAACTGTATAACCTGAAAGGGTAGTTAGAGGCGGTGCTAAAGAGTGATTAAGACGCGTATAGCCCATACGTTGAGGATAATACAAACTAATTAACGGATGATCAGCGTTTATTTAGTTTTTCTAAAGTGGTTTTCTTCTACTCTATCTTCATGAAAATGTTGATACATTTTTTATAAGGTATCCTTCTTTTCTAAATCATCATAGAGGAAATTGTAGATAGCCTAGAGTAAGCTGCATTTCAAAATAACAACATAAAAACAATCGTTGGTTGTCGCTCTAGTTTCAACTGCAAGCTCTCGACTAAGGTCAGTCCCATACGCTACTTTCTACCGGCCTTATTAATCAGGCAATGTAATGAGGGCTTCCTGTTGAAAGTATTTCCTCCTACATTGAGGTTAAACGACATCGATAATGACACTTAAGTTAGTGGCCATTCTTTTATCACTTGGTTTACACAATTCTAAACACTTTCGTTGGTACCCTAACCCATACCAGTGATCACGTTGTCTCATGTGCCAGTCTCACTGTATACCGATTATTTATCACCGCGTCTTTCTGCCCGTTCAGGTTTTACGCATTTATGATAATTGCTCTAATTAATTAGGGTTAAATATATATATATTTTTTAGAGTTAATCTACCCATATTTGTGTGGAAGGAGATTGGGAAACTTTTTTAAAAAAAACCTCAACATACCCGACCGTTATTTGAACCCCGATATCCTCGTCATCATCAGGTCATTCTAACACGAGTGTGATGCCCTAGACCATTTGGCCACTGAAGAGTATCACTATAGAACGGATTCCCAGTGATGGGCAGATCTGGGTTCGAATATTGGCTGTGGGTACTATGGATGGGGGTGGGGAAAAGAGAATTAAAAACACGAAATAACCATTTAATTTTTTTGAAACAAAATAGAACGTTTGCTTTTGAGAAAGTGGATCCACCTCTGGCCGAAGAGCAATTGGAAAATAATAAAAAGAAATTACACTTTAATGGAAAGTGGGGGTCATAGGAATGAAGTTTTTGAGTAGAATGCTAGGTGTCACCAGAAGAAATAGGATTAGGAATGAAGATGTGAGATCTCGATTTGGGGTACAGGGGGTACGTGAGATAGTCGAGGAAGCTAGGATGAGATGGTATGGACACTTAATGAGGATGGAAGGGGAGAGGATTCCAAGAAGATTAATGCCTATAAAGTATGTAGGGAAGATACCACAATGGAGACTAAAGAATAAATGGGAGGAGCACACACACAGCAAGTGTGCAAGTGAGAGAAGGAGAGTGGAAGAGCGTGCAGGAGGTAGAATGGTGAAAGGACATAGGAAGACGGAGGCATTTTACTCAACAGACCTGGCAACAGTTGATGATGATGTTGGTTGTGTAGATGAGATTTAAAAAATGTAGCTCCTCTCTTCAATAAAGCGTCGCGTGGTTGCATTGTACCGCGGAAATAAGTACTATAAATAAGACACTTTTTAAATTGAAATATTAAAGGTGGTCTACAATCAGGAGGACCCAGGTGCTTATATTCCATTCACGGTAGGAATTACCATCTGAAAGGTCTTTTTTCCTACCAATATCCTACAATATAGTAGATTTATGGTAGGGAAAGAGGCCTTTCAGAAAACCATTCCTACGGTGAACGGAGTTTAGTTGGCGAGTGCTTCATCCTTGACCATTTTTCTCCCAATGTGCTGAGAACGATACAAATCGCAATCAATTAGGGAACAATATCAATTAAAGTGTTATTTTTATTAAATCGTCAGCGGCATCGGTGAGAACGTGAACAAAGACTTAAGTATTATTGTGTCTGGCTTTCCGGGGTTTAAATCCCGTTCGAGTATATTGATTGTGTATTTTTATTTCTTAAATTATTCCTCGACTATTCGTGTACATAATGCAGGTATATTTTATTTAGCTAAGCTATATTAATTTCTAACCCATTTGCGTAAATAAATGGATATTCCAGACAGATAGATAAGAACCGAATTTTTGAAGCTTATTCGAATGACAAAAGATCTACCAATTCTTCCAATAACTATTCAGTTGCCAATCTAATTAGCTTTGCAGTCTAAAGGCCCTAAAACATGCAACACCCAAAAATATTGTTTGTATAAATGCAACAGGTTTATTTTTTCTCGTGAAAAGAAATGGGTGTGAAGGTGTTCCAGTGAAATCATGATTCACCTGGTAGAAGAACAACTTTCCTTGGCTGTTTTCATAAAGCGTAAAAAGTGAGATGGAAGATGGCAGAAGGGAGGGGATGGGGGATCAAGTTGGATGATTAGTTTATCAGTGTTAACCTCGGCTTCAACATGATTTCTGCAACATTCTGTCTGTTGGTGACGGTAATTCTTCAGGAAGGAAGTTCTTTCGAGGTAATATATAGCGTTTAGAAGAGTGGATATTGATTTAGAATAAAGGTATTGTCTGTTTTATATAAAATATTATCACCGCGCATTATTACCTGTCCAGGTTATACATATATATGATAATTACTCTAATGGGGTAGGGATGAGAAAGGAAGCATTTTAGAGGTAATCTACCCTCATTTGCGTGGAAGGAGAGTTTGAAACCCTTTAGGGTAAAACCACCCTCAGTAGACCCCGACTGGAATTTGAACCTCGATCTCCCCGTCATCGTCAAGCCGGTATAACACGAGAGTGATGCCATAGACCATTCAGCAACTGAAACGGGGTATTTTTTTTGTCAAAATATTTGACTAAAAACTATAAAAGTTACCTTAACCTTTGTTATTTAGCGCCACATTTTACTACCCGTTCGGGAAAAAAAACTAGGTTGTACTAATTATGCTAATTGTTAAAGATCAAGAAGGTTTAGTTTAATGTAAATGTACTTAAGTTTGTGTAGATAAAAAAGAAAAACCATCTTGGAATAACAACCCTTAGTACAGATGAGGGGATTCGAACACCAATCTCTCCATCGTTGGAAGTATAGTTTATTGCGAGAATGGATTCATACCCCTGAAGTGGGTGGTTACTATAACCATTTTCATATACTTTTATGTCAACTCATGTGAATTTGAAACAGTAATTTTTCATAAATAATATCAATAATGATTAATAAATAAAAATACTAATAAGGTAAGATGTTATTAATGTTGACCATAGAAAAAGATTTGTGTGTGTGTTTTTAAAAAAAATCCTTCCAGCCTGAACCATAGTTAGGATGAAAATTTAATCTTGTTTCCTCAGATGAACAAGTCAAACGAGGTTGACCTGGCCCAAAAGAAGCTGTGGGGTGTCTTGTACTTGGGGAAACCCAAACCAGCCCTGAGCCCCAACACATCACCTGGTGACTACCGGAGGTGCCCATGTGGTGAGGGCATTGTGATTGTTCAACTATTTATTTTATTTAATTAATGAACTAAAACAAAGCGGTTCTTACAATCATGTCTGAATATTTTCCTCTCTCTCGTTTATAGCTTCCCAATCCCACTACACGCAAACTTTTTTTATAAATTTTCTCCGAATTCTAATTTACCTCTCTCAATCATACTAGCGTAAATAATACATTTGCGTTTATTTTGAACGAGTATATACGATGAAAAAAAAATCCAAAATAATTTTAAGAAAAAAAAAATAGAATAAAAATTATTAGATACATTTTGATTTCGTCATTTAAAGGTTTTTTATTCATCCACTAAGAATTAATGAGTTCAAATATATAGGAACAATATTAACTAGTAGTAACGATATTAAAGGTAGAAAAAAAAACGAAAATGCATGGTCATTAAGTTGTTAACATTTAAAATATTTCTTAAGAAATGTTAAACTAAGACGATAGGCCTACGTAATTTCACCGCTAGTTCTTTATGGTTGTGAAATTTGGTCTCTTTATCTTTAGTGACGAAATTAAAGGTGTTAGAAAAACTAATAACTAATGGTGATATAATATTTACTACAGAAGAAAATGATATAATGGAGAGTGGAGGAGGTTATACTGATTAGTCATGCACTTTTTACTCATCATCAAACATTATTAGGGCTATCTAACCTCGTAGGTTACGGTGGGCAGGACATGCAGCGAGAATGAGAGAAACCAGAACTGCATCCCAGGTATTGACTTGAAACCACTAATGGGAAGAGAACATTGAGAAGACCAAGACGCAGATGGGAAGATAGCATTATAATGGACCTGAAATAGATAGGGCGTAATGAGGGGGACTGGATAGAACTATCACAAGATAGAGATAAAGTATAATGAGGGGGACTGGATAGAACTATCACAAGATAGGGATAGGGTGTAATGAGGGGGACTGGATAGAACTATCACAAAATAGGGATAGGGTGTAATGAGGCTGACTGGATAGAATTAGCTCAAGATAGAGACAGGTGGCGTACTTTTATATGCCCAGCAATGAACTTTCGAGTTTCTGATACCATTGAATATGAAATTTGGACCTAAATTGTCTTTTTTTTAGTGTTATCATTTATAATTACCTCATTGACTCAAATTTGAAATGTCAGGTTAATATTCAGACCCTCTAGCGCAGCAACCTTTTTCAACTCACAGTCCACTGAACAAGGGGCTAATATTGTCAAGATACACCTTCAGTTTTATTTAAGGGATGTTATCATTTTAAAAAAACAAGTAAGGGAGGCCTACTAAGATTGTGTATAAAAGTTCAATAGCTAAAATTATAATAATTGTGTTATTTAAAAAAATTGAGTTGATAATGAATCTAAAATGATTTATTTTCATTCTTCATTATCATTATCATTATTAGCACCACGTCTTACTACCCGTTCGGGTTATACGCACTTATGCTAATGTGTAATGGTAGGGTGATTGTGGGATGAAATGGAGGACCTACAGTTTAACGTGGAATCCGAACCACGGTGGAGAACTGGCATTCCCCACATTCACAAGATGTCTTGTCAGAGGTGAAGGAAGGGTTTGGTAATCAGATAAATCTATGCCGGGACCAAGGATTGAACCCCGGCCGCCAGCATAGAAGTCTGACACCTTACCCCTAGACCACCAGGTCACCAACCTTCATTCTTCAAATTTGTATCTATTTTTTTTTATCTTTCCCTCAACTCCCGTGGCACACTTGCTAACCCTTCGCGGCACACCGAATGTAAAAAAAAAAACACCTGCCGTAGTGGCTTAGAGGATCCTCTGAAAGTGACGAGTGTCTTTGTCTGCAGTTTGCGGACGTCCGAATCGCCGGCCGGGTCGTCTGTCGGGCGGTGAGTACACCAGGACGCACGAGCAGCCGTGGCTCGCAGCTCTGAACGTCAGAGATTCTGCTACAGGGCGGGAGGGGGTGGCGCCCGGGACACTCATCAACGACAGATACGTGCTCACTGCTGCCAGCCAGGTGTTCGGGTGAGTAGCTCATCTTAGAATACTACCGGCAGGACCAGGTTAGTTGTTAGCACCTCTAATTCTTCTATCGGTTAAGAATTGGGCTGTACCCATAGCGAACAACCATCCTAACCGGAAACTCAATATTCACAGTAAAGAAGCCATTGTCTCAGTCTAGGAATATCATCGCTATCTGTGTCGGTGTGACCTGGCGGTCTAGGGGGTAAGGTGTCAGACTTGTGTGCTGGGGGCTCCGGAGTTCAATCCTTGGTCCCGGCACAGATTTATCTGATTGCCGGACCCTTCCTTCTCCTCTGACAAGACGTGTATTAATCACAACTTGTGAATGTGGGGAATGCCAGGTCTCAGCCGCGGTTTGGATCCCACGTTAAACTGTAGGTCCTCCATTTTCATCTCACAATGACCCTACCATTACACATTAACTTAAGTGCATATAACCCGAACAGAAGGGTTTGGTTGTCAGATAAATCTGTACTGGGACCAATGATTGAACCCCGGACCCCCAGCACAGAAGTCTTGACACCTTACCCCTAGACCACCAGGCCACCTTCCAAGCGTTAGGCTACTTCTTATATCTTGTAACACATTTGTCAACATATTGTTGTACACATTAATAAAATGCAGACGTGGATACATTTTTTTGGAGGAGGGGGGGTGTGTCAAAATGACACCATGCGTCTCCTAGGCAATTTGTTGGTGTTCAAAAATCCCCTTTCCCCGCCAGAAGTTGACGCCACTGCTTACTAGGGGTATTTACTTGTGCCCAGTTTGACTGCGTACGACATCAAAGTGACGCTGGGTGCCATGGACCGCTGCAACCCTGACCTCTCGTCCATCAACGTGTCTGTGTCTGAGGTCATCCCTCATGAAGAATTTGATCCAAATAAAAGAAGCGCCGACATCGCCCTACTCAAGCTGGCCCACCCTGTCACCCTGGGGGGGAGCTTCAACCCTGTGTGCATGCCACAACAAGGTAGCCTTCACTCAGATTCTGATACGTGGACAGAAACTCCAACATTGAACAAGGATAGTTAACAAGCGGTATTTAGTTTAATATTATTATAACATTACTTTTTACAGTGGTAGAATGGTTTAAGACGTCACTCTCCTGTTAATAATAATAATAATAATAATAATAATAATAATAATAATAATAATAATATTTAGCACCGCGTCTTACCACCCGTTCGGGCTATACGCTAATGGATTGGGGATTGGGAAGGTTGAATTAGATGAAATGAACCCGCATTTGCGAGGATGGAGAGTGGAAAACCATTTAGGAAAAAAACCACCACTAGTTCACTCGACCGAGATTCAAACCTCGATCTCCCCGTCCTCAGCAGTCGAGCTCAACACGACATGCGCGTCAGCCAACAACGCCACCGAGGTGGGTCACTCTCCTGTTGATGATGGCGGAGATCGGTGTGAGAATCCCAGTCGGGTCTATTGAGGGTGTTTTTTTTCTAAATGGTTTCTCACTCCCCTTCCACGCAGATGCGGGTAGATTGCTCTAAAATACATCCTACCTCATCCATACCCCATTAGAATAATTATCATTGAACACGTATAAGCTGAACAGGTAGTAAAACATAGTAATTAAATATATATATATATATACCGTTTAACTCTATAGCTATTAAACTGTTTAGTCCAAGGGTCAAGGATGAGGAAAGTAGCACCACTACAGAGTGGATAGAAATGGGAATACCACAGTGATAGATCCTATGTGTAAAACCAACCTCAGAAAACCTGGTGGAGATTCGATCCTCAATTCCCTATTACTGATAATCCAGTCTATTGCTCGTATAGATTATTGGATCACGTGGTTAATAAAGTGTCTCACCAAAAACTGAAGGACTTGTAAATATCACCAGCATTAACAAAAAGTCGGGTGAAGAGAAACACTAAACAAAGTTCATGTGTTTGAATTTTTTTTTAAATAACTAAAACCATTTTCTTTGGTTCAAGCTAAATAAAATATTCCCACTGTAGATAGGCTTAGTTTAATTTTCTTAACATAACTATCTTGACAGAAATTTTATTTTTGTCACGAGCATAGTATAATTAGATGATAAACCTTTCAAATGAAGAGATAATATTCTATAATAATTCTGCGATACTCACGAGAAATAATAACTATTAGCACCATGTCTTACTACCCGTTAGGGTTGTACGCACTTACGATAATGGGTTATTTTGAGATAACATGGAGGACCTACAGTTTAACGTAGAATCCGAACCATGACGGAGGCCTGGCAATCCACACATTCACAAGTTGGGATTAATACACGTCTGATCAGAGGTGGAGGAAGGGTTTTTGGCAATCAGATAAATCTGTGACGGGACCTAGGATTGATACCCGGACCCCCAGCACCAAAGTCCTTCACTTTACCCCTAGACCACCAGGTTACCCCTCACGAGAAATATTCAAGAACTGTTGATAATAACATGTGTAGGAAATTAAACTAAATGCGTATATTGAAATAAACAAAACTTTTTTGGTTTGGTCCAAAAACTGCAAATACATATGTTCTTAAAAAGGGTGTCAGTTGGAAAATTTGATTACACAGTGTGTTTCTGCCTTGTGGCACTAGTAAGCTAGGTTAAATCCCAAACCCCTATAAGAAGGGGGTACTCCCTGGTGGTGTTTTTCATTCTTATGCTGGCTAGATATTTAAAATTAAATCCAATAATCCACTGGCCTAGATTCTTACTACTAAACGTTCACAAGAGATAACGTCTTCAATTTTCAAGGTTCTCTTTAAAAATTAAAAGCTATTTAAACATAAGTAGTCACAAAAATTAGAATTTTAAGGTTAAATTAAAATATTAGTAATAGGAAACTGTTTCTTAATCAATTTTTCATTAGTTAAAGAGAAAAACACTTTCTTTGAATGCAGCTATATTTGATACCACTTAAAAATAATTTATTTAGTCTTGTAAACTAAGAACCATTATTTTATTATTGTACTTTATCATTCACAAATGTAATCAATTTGTATTTTATAAAATTTATATGGATGAAGATTAGGATCTTAAGGACATTTGCTTGCTATTTGATGTGACTTTAGTTCCATTATAACTTTATTTATGGGTAACCTGGTGGTATAGGGGTAAGGTGTCAAACTTCTGTGCTGGGGATCTGTGGTTCAATCCTCGGTCCCGGCACAGATTTATCTGACTACCAAACCCTTCCTTCACCTTTGACAAGACGTGTATTAATCACAACTTGTGAATGTGTGGAATGCCAGTCCTCCACCGTGGTTCGAATCCCACGTTAAACTGTAGGCTTTCCATTTCATCTCACAATCACCCTACCATTACACATTAGCGTAAGTGCGTACAACCCTAACGGGTAGTAAGACGCGGTGCTAATAATAATAATAATAATAATAATGATGATGATAATAATAATAAAATATTTACCTATGGAAATATTATGTTAATTATGGAAAAGTAGATCAAAGTTGAAACACACATTGTTTCTACGGGAGTGCGCCGATCAATACAATATTTGCATACAAGCTCTCTCCTATATTTCAGGATCTTCTTACCTCGGGCAAGTCGCCACTCTGACAAGTTGGGGGATCGAACCAGGAACGAACATCAGTGGCTGTATAGGTGGATGGACTAGAAATAACGCATCAATCATCAGTGCGACCTCAACGAAAGCGACTGTCGCACGTGTTGATGAAAACGAGAACGAAGAAGGTTTGAGGATTAGTGTGACATCAACGGTCGTCCCGACAGCCAAAAAGGCGTCTTCTGGGTTTTCAACGACGGGAGAAGAAACGATTGAAATGGGGCCCTCAAATATTTCACAATTTGAGACGAAATCATCTACAACAACGAATTCATCCGCAGCAGAAACATTTCTAATGGGAGATACCCCACTGAAGGATTTGTCAACATATTCTGAAGGTACTGAAGAAGTATCTTCAACAACAAACTGCAGATAGAAAAGCTCTTTTAATAAAATTAGGATACTTGGCAGAAACATTCTTGGTTAGCTGATTAAACACTGGATTTTGAATAATCGGAATGCTCCACTAATATCTATATATTTTTTTTTCCAGAAAATATTCCCATAAAATACAAATCAACAAGAGCGAATGGTGAAAGTTTTCGTACCGACCAAAAGAGTGGTCAGTGTAACTGTCGGCCCAAGAAGGTTGGACTTCCTGTCCTCGGGGAGAGGGACTGTCTGATGTCCAACGGGAACCTCACGAGGGATATGGGCTGCGCAGGGGTGTTAGGTGTCAAGCCCATAGTTTGTTCGGTGAGTATAAGAAGACGGTCTCATCCAAAATTACAGACCACAGGAAGTTTATGTTACAAATAAAGCAGCAAGTGGAAGAACCTATACGTAGCCTATGTGGGGAAATAAGTTAGAAGTTATCCAGGTACACTTAGCTTACCTTGAAAGGTAGTATTATTATCTTGACGGATTACACTATGACCTTATCTTATAAGCCATAGCAGGAGTGAGGAATATTTTGACATTAGAAGGCCCCATGTCCCTTCACGGATTCCTCATAAGTCCACACACTTCATCTAAAGTCAACTTTGCCAAAGATTAAAAAATATATCTTACCTAAATATAAGTCAATGTCTTTTATTTAGTAGGCCATATAAGGAGCGAATGGTTTTTTAAAATATTATTTTTTATATATTAATAGAGGTACACCTTGTTTTTAAAAGCATCTATCAGTTATTTGGAAGAAACCATTTTTTCATTTTTATTCGAGTTTTTTCTTGAAGAATTTCGGTTATTTTTTTAAATTAAACTGCAGATATAAATATAATATTACATTCTTACTAATTGGTCTATATTATTTAATGGGAAGATTTCTGCGTTAGTAAAACAATTAAACTAGATATGAGACGCTTTGATCTTAGATTCTTCGAATCTCTATGGTATTCAACATATTAGAGATTCATAACAATTTCAAAAGATTATCTCCAATACAATAACAAAGACCTTGGCGTGTGAAAATAACAAAAAAAGAAGAAGACAAAATTGTATTAATATAAATTTAATATCTATTTTAAAAAAAATCTTCTCTTAATTGGTTATGACGTAATAAACAAAACAAACAAAATATCTCTCGTAAGTGGAAAACCAAGCTTTAAGCAATAATTAAGAAAAAAACATTTTAAATATTTCCACTTTAACTCAAAGTGCACATTTTAATGATCCGAGGATTCTAATTCGGATTCGAGATTTGGAAAGAATATTCAAGATTTGTTTTCGAGAAATGTGGTATTTTACCCATATCTAGTTTAAACTTTTTCCAGTGCACAACATACAAAACAATTACACATATTAATGATCACTCGGATTAAATAAAAGGAATATTTTCTGGTTTGCCTCAATTCTGCGGGTTGAAAGGGGTGTTCTATGAATGGTTTACCCCTCACCCTCCACCCCAACGGTGGTGAATTTCCTTCAAATTTAAAGTACATAAAAGTATATATAAAAAAGACCTCTTCGTCTCCTGTTCTCTGAATCTACCTCTTTATAATCATTAGCGTGATTATATATAGTCGGATAATAGGACGAAGTAGAAAACCTTACAGAAACATTAAACATATTATTTGTCCATATTTACTGTCCACATGTGTTTTCAGACCGACTCTGGAGCTCCCATACAGTTCAGAGACAAAAATGGCATATATGAACAGATAGGTAAGTTGAGAGCTCAACAACAGAGAAACATAATCTTAGTCTATTTATAAAAACTCATGAATACATTTAGGTACTTATTTAAATTTATATATTAACTTATAAAGTATATAGTTCAATTTAATAGTAGATATAACTTTATACATTAATTGATAAGTGTATTAAAATTAATAAATAATCTAAGAAGACAGCCAAAATTAAACAAAAAACTTCCTAGCATTATTCCCCAGACCATGAGGACATGATCTAGTAAAACCTCCCTCACCTGAGTAAAGAATCCTATATAGTATTTCTGTTCTCAACAACCCCTTTTCTCAACTAATACAAAGCCTACAGTGATGAATAAGGTCTCAGTGGATAGGAATTTTTTTAACCAACTTTTGACATGGCATACTCAGTTTACGTTAAAACACATTGTTTGTTTAAAATATAAGTTAAAAGAAAAATTTAACAATATTTTTGTATCAATTACGGAAAATAAACTCTCTTTGCTATTTTGTACATTCACATCGCTGAGTATTTAATATCAACAAACCAACAAAAGACTAAACCATTTATTTTGGGGGGGTGGAGGTTGAATGTGCGAAAGTTTCACAAAGGACTTACAGGTAAATTCTTAATCAAGGAGGCAGGCACTTGTTAACATAATTGTTAGAACCTTGGCATCCACTTAAATAAAACCACCGTGTAGGGTCCGGCATCCATTGTCTGCGGGACAAGCACCTCTCTCAAGGTTTCTTTAACCCATCATGGCTGTGCCCTTTGAGTGTAGGCATGCACGTAAAACGCGCGCAGCGAGCAATTTAGGGGATCGATGACCCCGTGCTTGCCATCGACCCCTGTCATCACAGGACAGCTAGGAAAACCCCCGCCAGACTTCCATCAGCGAGAGGAGTCGGCTCCTCCCTCCGTGTGTGCTGGATGCACACGAAAGGGAGCTAAGACACATTCTAGGGATCGATCCTACTCAAAGAGGGCGCTAGCCTGGATTAATTTGACATCCATGGAGTAATAAACACCCTCCAAGAACAAAGAAAGCTTTCTAAGGGGGTTAGCTAGAAAAAGATACTATACCTTTAGCCAATCAAAGCTTATATACGTACATACGGACCCGCCTATTCAGAAGAGGGGGTAGTAAAATTCCAGGCGAGGCACGACCCCACTCTAATTCCACGATACCCTGGCACAAGAGTGCCTAAATTCCACCTTAAGTGATCTTTAGCCGGTGGGCTTTGAAATATCATCAGTCACTTGATCAGGCGTCGTAGAATGAGAGGGGGGTGGGTCCGTTCCCTCATTCATCAAAGAGGGGGAAGGGGGGTTAATTTTAATCCTCTTTTACAGGTGTAACGACTACCATTACTTCAATATTACTATTGCTTCTCTGAAAAAAGTATTCATCGATAAAGTTCGAAAACACTATTTTCAACATTGTGGCCTTTGAGTATTATTTTAAATATTTTTAAATTACTAAATAGTGTTTTAGTAAATAAGTGTATTGAAATTGGAGGTAGGGAGGAGGCAATTAGCTATATAAGCTACAAACTTAAATTCTGAAAGTTTCTTTGTTTGAATACATCAATAAACTCTAAGTGAGATGCATCACTTTCCAGAGGACACCCGAATTTCCTCACTTCCTACGCCTATGATTGATGAAGTGCCACATTTGAAATGTACAGGGAAAAATGGGGTAAGCCCAGTCGCAACTCAAATTAAGTTAATGCTGCCATCTGATGGGCAGTCATGAGACCTTTCTAATCTTTTTGTTTTTGTTAAAAGAGGTTTCTGTCATATTTATATTAATTTAAAAATAGTGCTTGTTGGAGTCCTTATGGGGTTTGAGATGTAAAAGTTGTCCTAGAGACTGTGTATATTGAGACGTTTAGGTATACTCCCCCCACCCCCTACGTGCACACTTATTTTACTATCAGGAAAATTATTAAAATTCTTAAAAATTCAAGAGGTTGCTAAACAATCATATAAAGGGAGAATTAAAAAAGTCAATTATTTGCTTTTTTCTCTAAAATAAGCGAACATTAGAAAAAAAAATCATATTTTCTTCAGCTAGATTCAAAACAATACTGATAAAGAATATGCTTTAAGGTGATTGGCCCTTTTCATTTGGCGTGGAAATGCAGAGCCATGGGAAACGGTTTGTTCAAGAATAGAAGCATGTTGATTGAGCTATACTTTTTTTATACACACCTTCTCTATAGTTTCAACAGTGATCAAATATAGATTAGATTTACATTTTTCAAAATAAATCTTATTAAAATTATCTTAGAGGGGGTGTTGAAAATATTAACATAAACATTTCACTCGTTCTCGAGAAAACTGATATTTCCAGACGTTGGATTTTTCTGCAAGACCTGTCCAGTAGCTAGTGCCATTTACGATTTCCTTGATCCATCTGTTATTATTAGTGCGAAAGGATACTTTGGTTGATTGTGAGGCCATGGCACACCTTTCACCCTCCCACCCACCGTCTCACAAAAAAAAAGTTTTAGACTTGCACTCGATAGGGCCAAGAGCCTTAAATATTATTTGTGTTCTGCTATCCCTTTTGGCTATTTTAATACTTGTATCGGTGGGTGCGCAGATCAAATATCAGGCTCATCTAATTTGATTTTCTGCTACCACGGAGAATATTTTTTGAATCACTGTGGTGTACTGGGGATAGTGTTTCTTAGATGGTTTACAGCTCTCTCTCCACGTAAGTGCGACTACTTTTATTCTAAGTTATACCTTTCTCCTCTAAACTCCATTAGCGAAATTAAAATGCATATACTCCTGATATGGTTGAAAGAAGTTAACACATTATAATTGATTAATTTTTTGTTTGGTTGCTTGAACGAGTTCAAAAAAAGGTAAGTTTTCAATATTAATAATAATAATAATAATAATAATTGTATATTAGGTAATGCCAGTTACCATAAGGGTGTTCTTTACTGACTATTTTATAGTAACAACGTCAAACGCTAGTGAATGTATTATTATATAAAAAGCTCTTGAGCACTTACACTAATAATAAATGATTACTTTAAGTGAAAAATCGTTTCATTGATTTCGATAATATTTTAATTTGTTAATGGTATTAAATTAAATTTAATACAACATCAACCAAGAGTTGACAAGTTGACACGTGTACATTATAAATTTTGACTTGAAAGAAACATAGAATTTCGATTATTAAAGTATATATTATAGTGTACCTTATACCATTATCATCACTTTAGGTTTTTATAGGAATTGAAATTGCTATTTTTTCGTTGTGTTTTGCATTCGGGCAAACCCTACAGGTTATTATAATAATATACTAGAAATATATTGTGCATCTAGTCCAGGTTTAACCTATATAATTCAACAGTTTACTGCTTGAAGTCGCACACAGCACTTCAACGTATTGTACGTAAGCGGACCGATGTTCATGGCTTATCGATATATAAACATATTCAACTGTTTACATTTCCAATAAAAATTGGTTATGTTTTATACATTTTTAGTTTGAAAACGAAAAAATGGCAGATTCGATAACATCGACTAAGACGTTGACTAATCTTCATCAAGCAATAAGTATTTTTGTCCACGCTTTGAAGATCGTAGGATTAGCTCCAGTCAAACTAGTTACCAAGCAAGAGTTTGCTGATAGGGATAACACCACCAGGAGATCACACGTTTCTGAAGATTTTGGCAGCTGTACCAGCGAGCAACAAGCCAACCGGTTGAAGTACCATGTGTCGACTCTAGGAAAGATTTACAACGCCGCATTGGCGATAGTCATTTTCACCACCACTCCAATTCAAGTAATAAAAATTTACGATGTTTATACAAGTCGTCATTTGGTTTTAACAGCGTACAGTGTTGCAGTTTATCAGAGTTTTAGCAGTATCGTATCATTGATTCTGATAGCAATGTTCACG
Source organism: Timema shepardi (assembly GCA_902151425.1). Lineage (NCBI taxonomy): Eukaryota > Metazoa > Arthropoda > Insecta > Phasmatodea > Timematidae > Timema > Timema shepardi. Next base: position 381,054 of record CABFVX010000027.1, read on the forward strand.
TTTGGTCACTGGAATAAGATTGGAAAAGTCTTGGATGACTTCTACAAGATTGACAACATCTTGATGGATAATACATATACGATTCTTCGTGAAACTCGTGTTTTCTTACTTTGGGAAACATTTGCAATTTTTGTCATCGCCATTCCTTATATTGTAACTGACACCACGGTGAACACTAATAGTTGGGTCGATATTTGTCGTTTAGTCGCTTCGTGTCACTTCGTCCAGTGGGTTCAGTTAATGTTTAATCTTCTTGTAGGTAACATGGCTTTGTTAATCAAACAAAGATGTTCCCATCTCAATAAAGAGCTATCCATGATTCATGATAATTACATAAGAACATGTAAAAGACTTAATGCACGACCCAGTACTAGAACTAAGAACATGAGAAATTCACTAGTTCTGGACAGCGCCCTACTTCACCCCATTCTTGTGTCTACAGTTTCTGTATCAGGTCCATCTCTCACCCAACGCTTTAGAGATCTCCGAGAGGCCCACAGTAGTCTTTGTGATATCATCCACGATATCAATATAATGTTTGGACTCCTACTGCTAATGAGCTTATCATCCAATTTCATGGAAATGATATTTCAACTGCACTTGGCGGTTTTCTTAGCTTATCTTAATTCGTTTTCGGTGGTTACACTTTTAAACGTTTATAAGATCCTCATTTTCGTCACTAGCGGCACGTTCTTGATGTTGAGCTGCGACTCAGCAAGCTCTGAAGCTAGAGACCCTGGGGTGATCTTGCAGAGGATGACCCTCTTGAAGAACCTGGACCAGTCCACCGTGACGGAGATACAATTGTTCCTACAGCAGGTCAGCTACAGGAAGGTCCACTTCACTGCCGGAAGGTTTTTCAACCTGGATCGCGCCATGTTGTTCTCTGCTCTGGGAGCTGTGATAGCATACGTGGTTGTCGTAGAGCAGTTTTATATTAAATAAAGTATAATTTTCCTCATGTTGTTGATTAGATACTTAACTAACAAAAATGTGTTTCTTTACTAGTGTAATAATGGTTAATTTAATTTTTGCATCTCTTCGTATTACACCTGATATCATATCGGAGGAAACTGCAGGTCTTATGGAGATAATCTTTATCTTCGGTCTCCCTCAATTAACTGTCGCCAAATACCATAGCTCTCAGTTATGTTTGAAGGTGGTGCGCTTATCTAAGAAGAAGCTACTGGCAACCTCGACTAACCAGCGTTGCGAAACTGTTCTTATATTTGAGGGGAGATTTAATCACATGCAAACCAGAAAATGACAACGCTGTTTTCCAATAGTGTGCATGAAGTTCCCTAAGAAATTATATCCAGTGTACCTGCTCGTGCTATCAACAGAGAAATGTTTAATTATCTTCACGTATGTTTATCTATGTTTTTTTAAATCAAAAAACACAAGGTGGCAGTGATGAGGATGCGATTATTATACTATCACAGATTATAATTAAAACTGATAAAAAGCTCTAATAATACAAACTATTACGTATAGTCACTACACAAATTATTTATTATTTTATTTGATGTCAATAAAGTATTTCTATCATTCATCCTCTATAAATCTTATTCAATTTCATAATGAAACTACTCACATAGGGGTGAGTGTTGACATAGTGTAAAGCTAAAACTGTCTGGTTTGTCAGTTATTGGGAGCTTGGAGTTTGAATTTCGAGTGGATGTGCTGAGAATACTATTTCCTAAATGGTTTCCTTTTATTCCTATACTTATATGTGAATGCATTTTTCTTTAAATTATTCCTTCCTTATCAATACAACAGTGGTGCAATTAAATGGGAATTATCTTGACATATAGTAAGACACTGGATAAAAAAAGAGTTATAAAAACTCATTTAACATTTTTCGGGTGGAAGCTGCTAGCTTCAATCTTCATAAACTTTCAACACGCTAAACTAAATAGGTTTCACACATACACACACACATATATAATTTAATTTGTGCTTTTTTGGTTGCATGATTCGGTTTTTCACTTGGATACTCCTCAAATCCTGTTCTTTGAATATTCCTCTATGTCAAGACTCCTTCCTTGGTATCTTTTCATGTCCTGTTCTCTGAATATTCCTCTATGTCAGATTCCTTCTTTGGTACCTCTTCATGTCTTGTTCTCTGAATATTCCTCTATGTCAAACTCCTTCCTTGGTACCTCTTCATGTCCTGTTCTCTGAATATTCCTCTATGTCAGACTCCTTCTTTGGTACCTCTTCATGTCTTGTTCTCTGAATATTCCTCTATGTCAGACTCCTTCCTTGGTACCTCTTCATGTCTTGTTCTCTGAATATTCCTCTATGTCAGATTCCTTCCTTGGTACCTCTTCATGTCTTGTTCTCTGAATATTACTCTCCTGTTTTATGAATCTTGCCATCTCTAGTCACAGCTATTGTGATTACAATGGATATTTAATTTCTCTCAGGAGTGGTGTCCGCCCTGAACCTGTGCCAGGACGTTGACGGAGTAGACTCTTCAGGAGCAACACTCTACACCCTCATCAACGACTTCCTGCCCTGGATTGCCCATCACACCAGAGATGCTTGTTATTGTTGACAAACATACAATACATCCAGTTCTCCTAGTCATGACATGAGAATCCCAAATTCCGCCTAAAATACATTTATAGGCTGTACAGGGACTTGAACCTGGGATCATTGTGTTACAAAAAGAGATGCACTACATAATAAGCTAAGGGGTGGGGTCATGGTATTACATGAATACCTATACATGCCCGATACAACGGAATATCATGATCCGGAATGGTTATCTTTTATTGTGGGTCATTAGCACCTCGGGATCGAACTGATGGTGGACTACAAATTATTCCCTCTGGTACGCACGCTCATTTATACTGCTTTACCGGTGATGGGGGCCAGGTTTCAAATCTCGGCTGGGTGTGAAATTCAATAGTAACTCTAAAATTCTATTAAAATTTTAAAATTTTAATATTATTATTATTATTATTATTATTAGCACCGCGTCTTACTACCCGTTCGGGTTATACGCACTCACGCTAATGTGTAATGGTAGGATGATTGTGAGATGAAATGGAGGACCTACAGTTTAACGTGGAATCCAAACCACGGTGGAGGCCTGGCATTCCCCACATTCACAAGATGTCTTGTCAGAGGTGAAGGAAGGGTTTGGTAATCAGATAAATCTGTGCTGGGACCGAGGATTGAACCCCGGCCGTCAGCATAGAAGTCTGACACCTTACCCCTAGACCACCAGGTCACTGACCATATTGATATATGTTGACCTGTTCTTAGAGTTTATATATATATATATATATATATAAAGAATATTATTTTGTAAAATGGTTCAGGGTGATAAAATAAATTTTGTCTAGTAGATTATAATTTTTTTTCTTCAAAAATACCTATTATTTTATTATTAAAATCTGTTATTTTTAAGTACAAATCATAGTTTACTGGAATATACCAAATAGTAATTAAAATTTAATTGGTTAATTTATCAATGTAATTTTATAAATATCAATTAGTGAGTTATTTAACCAAGAGTTTGTATTTATATGTATTTGCTCCTAAAAATATAATATGTATCTAATACCTATAAATTGACACATTAAATTTTAGAAGATGCAAAAATATATGTTTTCAAATAACTTAAATATTTTTATTTATTTCAAAAATAACATATTTGCACCATGCAGTGAAAAAATTTAATAAATATTTATATGAAACACTTTTGAACCAATCAATAGATATTGTCCAAATTCTAGACCAATGTTTCCCAAGGAGTGGTCCTCGGACCACCATGGGGTCACCGAAATGGATGACTTTATTAAAGCATGGTTTGTTGTACCGCGATTACATCAAAGTAGATAACCGGCCATGTGGTGTGGTTTTCAGTGCACCCAGAAACGGGCCTAGAGGTCTCGGATTCAATTCCCAGTTGATACCTTGAGTATTTTCCACGAAAGGGGAACTACCCCAAAGGTCACCAGGGTTTGGTTAAGTAGGCTTAAGCTAGGTTTAAGTGTTTCCACACCCTCATACTCAATATCACCCTCATCTCATCGGGACATGGAAAGATCCTCCACGGAAAGGATGTACGATTAGTACATTCGGGCGTCCCCTGGGCAACGGTACATTAGTACCAGATAATCTTTACACTAATGAGTTACGAATGATGTAGCCCAGATGCGCGATATTATATATTATCAAAGGGGGTTTAGTAACGTCATGAACATGTACTTAAGTTTCTTTCCATGCCATCCAGACTATATATCAACGAATACACTAATAATGATAAAAGAAAAACTCTACTTGGAAAAATTAAGAACAGGGCTTAGTGATAATAATGAGGTTAATTTTATTTTCAAACTTATTCTCAAAGTAATAATTGTTGCGTGGTACGGCCATTGTGTTTTAAGTCTTGTGATAGGACAAACTAAGGGCATCGTAACTTCCTGTGTTGCGTTGACCTTTGAACTTTCTGAAGAATACTTGTGAAGAAGGGCGGTAAGAGGCTTATTCCGGGGTAGGGGGGTGTGGAGATACCCATTCGTGGAAAAGCGATCTATGATACGTTAAAATTATATTAATAAAAATTACTCAATTTTAATGTGACATAAGATTAAACACGGTGAATTATCCATGTATATTTATTAGCAATTAAAGTTAAAGACTATCTCATTAACCTGTCCTTTCAGTCTTTAAATAGATTCAAAATAAATATATCTAAATACTTTTTTTTATATAAAATCTTGTGTAAAATTCGTTCATCTAGAATTTGGTTATAACATTCTTGTTCTAAATTCAAAATTCATGAGTCAGTTTGGGAAACAATTATAAATAGGACCGTCGCTTTAATGGAAGATTGTCGACTACCTCAAACATTATTTGTTTGTCATCCTAGTCAGTGATATTTTGGAGTTATCCTCGAAGTGAGGTACAACGGAAAAATAGGACTGGTTTGCTGTGAGCTGAACACTTTTATAGAGTTGGCACCAAAGCCCGAAAACTGTGAAAAGTAAGTAAAGCAAGAAATTAGTAAAATAAGTCTGGAAGTTATGTGAAAATTAAAACATTACTATCAACATTAATTATAAGAGTTGATTTTATTATTAGTATCATCATACATATATTAGTTATATTTATAAAATAATGCAGTTGCAAAATATGTGACTTGATATTTGAATATATGAGTTATAAAAGGACATGGTGGCTACAAACAGGGAAAACAGGGAAAGACTGGAAAAGTTGGGGAATTTTTGGATGACAGGGAAAACAGAGGAATGTCAGGGAATTTAACTAAAAATAAGGAAAAGTCAGGGAATTATAATATATGTCTAAAATATCCCATTAATTTCACAACTAAACACTAAAACAAAAGTTAATAATACCTAAATAAAATAACATTTAAATTTTTTAAATAACTGATAAAACGGTTTATGTTTAGGAGAAACAAACTTAAAAAAAAAATGTTATCAATAATAAACAAACAAAAGTCAACATCCACCACTAAAACTGAAACAATTAGTCAGGGAAAAATTGAATAATGTGTCCTGGAAAACCTGGAAAGGTCAGGGAATGTTGTAAAGTATATTTTGTAGCCACCCTGAAGGAGTTGATTTAGTATACATTTTAATTGTAAACTATTATTCATAACGCGTTCTTACTCAACAGTAGTATACAGCATGATGCGTTAGCGTTGTGTCTAGTGAGAGTTCCTACCGAATAAAGTGGTCTGGGTTCGAATCAAGGAATGATCAATATAATATATAATTGGTTTCACTGTTATTAATTAACTAACGATCGTGGTATTGTATTGTATGATTATGTTAGTTTATAAGTCTTATGTCGATATACCCAATTGGTTCAGAAAGTACACATTAAATACACCGAATTAATAATCATGGTATGAGCCTAGATTTTGATAACCTTAAAATATTTTTAAACTACCTAAAAATGACTAGAAATTTCTAAAAAATTACTTAATATTTACAAAAAAAAAATGCTGAACAAAAATAAGTGGACACGACAAAATCAAACACGCCCTTTACAAAATGGAGACATAGAAATAGTCAGTGAAAAGTCTTTGATAACTAGAATCTTACATCCTGCTAAATATAATATTGATTTACCAATACCTACTTCAAAGGTGACAGTTACCCCCTCCCAACGCAACCCTCTCTAGCCTAGTTCCAGTGTCTCACCAGGATAATATATTTACAACCATATAAAAAAATCGAGGGTACAGAGTTATCGTCTCATTCCGGCAACTTTGTGCTAATTTTTTTTTATGTTTCAGTATTTATTCATGCATCTATAAAATACCAATAAGATTTAAAATAATACTTGTCTATAAATATAAAAGTCAAAACCCACTCACCGAATCACACATTACCGTATCCCACCAGCCCCTGGGCCTGGAAAGTTGAAATGTTGCTTGGCAGGAAGGTAGTGGAACTGACTCATAAGACCATACAAATCTTAGATTGAGAAATTTAGAAAAAGGGCCCAGGAAAATGAGGGCGGGGGGGGCGGGGGAGGGGGTTTATGTTTAAAAAAATAATTAAGGTATACGATTCAAATTTGGCAGACAGGTAGAAAAAACTCCATCCAACCAAATACATCTTAAAATTTACAATTCCCACGAGGGATTAAAAAGAAAAATGGGGGTCCAAAAATTTAAAAACTGATAGTAAGCAAATACTAAACAGTGGGATAGAAAAGTGAAATTTGGTAGACAGGTTAAAAGACCACTCCAAATAAATATTAAGGTCTGAAAATATTAAACTTTTAAATGGGACCTTTGAAAATGGAGGTTGGTAATCAGGAAAAATAGCACGTCTAGGTGTGGTAGAAAATTAAGTTTGGCAGGCAGGTATATTGGGCAATTCCAGGTATCCATTTTCTTCTTAAAATTAAAAATAATTAATTAGGAGTTTTTTTAAATTAAGGATGGTGAACTACAATTTCCAAAACCCATAGAAACAATTACTTTACTCTAGGGTAAAAATGAGAAAATTCATCAAATTTTATATCGAGGATTAATACCTATAAAAATGAACTAAAAATATAGCAAAATGTTATTAATATCGCCCCAAACAAATACAGTATCATGTTTACATTTATGAAAAGTTTTTTTCTAACACAGTCCTAATCTTAGGACCAGTTGGTATGTGGAGGTTAGAGAAATACCTGTCGGCCGGTTTCCAGACTCAACTCGTCTGGAAGAATATCATCGGGTTCACGTTCCTCCATCTGGCGGCTGTCTATGGTCTCTTCTTGATGCTCACAGCCTCTCGCATCTGGACCTTGGTGTGGGGTGAGTTTCGTTCAAAACAATCCACTTGTGGGATACTCATAACAATCATGATAAATATATGCTATTCAAGTAAATTAAATATGATAGAAAATTGACACCTGGATATTGGAATTGAACCCGGAACATTTGGCCTCTATTTCTGTATTTATTGACATTTTCGGGGACTAACGGTCTATAATCAGTGGTGGGAACTGAAGAAGGTTCACGTGGTATATGAAACACCTCATAGTAAAGTTTATTTTATTCGTTCTATTCGCAATATTAAATAATGTTGCCTGGAAAAAATAAGGTATTTTGAAGATATATAATCACATTATAAACATAAATTCTCATCCTGCTAAAGCCAAAAGCCGAGACAAAAAACAACAACAACTGAATGAATTAAACATATTCGTCACTGATGTGATTCATGTGATTTCGAAATTAAACTTTTTAACAATTTACTTATTGAAAACCTTTTTATTTAATCCATAAATAATTCAACTTGAATTAATTATTTTCAATCAAATTAGGAACAAAATCTGGGCTAATTTCACATATTTATATTTAGATAAGAGCCTGTAAAGCCCAGCCCATGGAACAATGAAAGACTTACTATCTCAAATTCAGAGTTCAAATCAATGTGCATGACTCCTTTTTTCAAACAAATAGTGATTTTTTTTTAGTGGGCTTTCTCTCTGGTCTAGGAGTAACTATAGGGGCCCATCGCCTATACAGCCACCACTGTTTCAAAGCTACCTGGGGTGTTCGTCTGCTTGTGATTGCTTTGCATACCGTGGCAGGACAGGTAGGGAAATTCAAGTGGTTAAACACACCCACCTTCTGTCAAGGAATGTAAAAATAAAATTATACAAAACCCAACTTTTACCGGTTGCTCTTTATGATTGTGAAACATGGCCCCCATACCATTTTTGACGAAAAGAGATTTAAGGTGTTCGAAAACAAGGTACTTAGGAAGATACCTGGTACAAAAATGGATGAAGATATAAGAGAGTAGAGGTTACATAATAATGAATTACATCCTATATTCCTCACGATACATTGTTAAGGTAATGAAGTATCATAGATTAAGTTTGACAAGATATTCAACGTGGATAGAAGATTCTAGAACCGTGTTCAAGGTATACTGATAAACCCAATGGGGGATACTATGGGGAGGACCTAGACGCAGATGGGGGGATTACATTAGAATGGATCTAAAAGAGATAGAGTGTAATGAGGTGGACTGGGTAGAACTATCACAAGATAGGGATAGGGTGCAATAAGGTGGATTGGATAGAATTAGCTCAAGATAGGGATATGGTGTAATAAGGTGGACTGGACAGTACTAGCTCAAGATAGGTATAGGGTGTAATAGAGTGAACTAGGTAATACCAGCTCAAGATAGGGATAAGGTGTAATAAGGTGGATTGGATAGTACTAGATCAATACCAGGTGTAATTAGTTGAACTGTATAGAGCTAGCTCAATATAGGGATAGGTGACGTACTTTTATAAGTTCTGCAATGAACTTTCAATTTCCTAATGCCATAGAGTAAATAAATAGGTAAGTACTATTTATGAGTAGATACTAAACATTAAAACATCCATCACGTTAATTTGGACCCTCATTTGTTGTGCCCAAATAACTTTGAGGTGAAATAGCTTTTGTTGTGTCTGATGAAATTGTAATCGAGTTGAACTAGCATATGTTGTTAAGAAAATTTAATTGGTGAGAACTAAAAGTTGTTGCTTCTGATGTATTAAATTGAACTAAAATCGTGTTCGCTTGAGAAAAAATTTCATTGGTGTAAATTAGCAGTTACTACATATGACACACCTAAGGTAACTAACATTAAGCTAGATAGTCAGCTGGTGCATCTTATGATATTTCTATAACGTTGGATGCATGCACAGCTGGTGCGCCTAAGAACATCGCAGCTATAATAAATAAAGGGCTTAATCACCTGAATACATTTTTTTAGGTTAAACAAATAAGCTACCTGATATCCTTAGACCATCTCGTATTGTCAAAATAACAGTAAAATATCAAGATAATAACTTATATGGTGTGCTATTTTTGAATTTTATGACCTATATTTTTATTTAACGGGAGGTGCTCATAGCAAAGGTAATTGTTTACCTTTTAGGAATGTTAATTTCTTGACATACTGTATAAACTTACAGAACTGTCTGTACATCTGGGTGCGTGACCACAGACAACATCATAAATACAGCGACACCAACGCCGATCCTCATAACGCCAAGAGAGGGTTCTTCTTCTCTCATATCGGATGGCTCTTGATGAGGAAACACCCGGACGTCATCGAGAAAGGCAAATACGTTGACCTAACCGATCTAGAGGCTGACCCTATCGTGATGTTTCAGAAAACGTTAGTCTTAAACTAAACAGATATAAGTTTTGCTAATGTCTTAGACTGTTTTTTTATGTATTTTATTTGGAAAGGTTCAAGGATAAGTAACATACCCGCTGCTCATCACAATTGTTAGGCTGGTCAAGTATCGTAGATTACGGTATGCAGAACATGCAGAGTGTATGGGAAATTCTAGAACCTTGTTCAGGATACTGACTGGCAAATGCATTGAGAAAAGATCATTGAAAATACCTAGATGCAGATGAGAGGATAACAACATAACGGGCCTGAAATAAATAGGGTGTAATGAGGTGGACTGGATAGAACTAGCTCAAGATCGGAATAGGTGGCATATATTTGTAAATGCAGAAATGGATTTAAAGTTCCTAATGCCAAAGAGTAAATAAATTAGTAAAGAAGGTTCAATGAAGTTTCATTTAGAGTGAAACCCAAAGGTAACCGGGATGCAGTACCTATTTAATGTTTTTACCTATAAGTGTGAGAGCAATTGTATGAAGGTGTTACAGTGAGATCTTTGAGAAAAAGAATCGATCTGTTTGGAGGTAAATTTGTTCCCTTGATTAATAATATCCACTTGCACCGGAATATTTCCAGTAATTCTCTAATGACTAATTTTGGTCTCTCTCGATTGACCTTCTTGGTGAATAGTTGTACGATGTCTATGTTCAGATATTACACCCCTTTGTATATCGTGTTCGCACTACTCCTACCGGTGACCATCCCGTGCCTGCTATGGGGGGAGTCTGTCTGGGGATCTGTGTGGACCTGTTTCTTCACCAGGAGCGTCCTGATGCTGAACATAACCTGGCTCGTCAACAGTGCGGCGCACTTCTACGGTACCAGGCCTTACAACAGGTACATGGCGTTGCCCTCTTCACCAGTTCTTATAACAATGGCTTGATTAGGGTACCAGGATCAGGCCTCGTATCAGCTTTTATAGCAGCCGCATGATTATAGGAGTCATTAGGCCTAATAACAAGTTTCTGATTGTAGTATCAACATCAGGTCTTAAAAAGAAGCTGTATGATTAGGGGATAACCTTGTCACCAGATTTTATTAAATCTTCATTATAGCATTACAATTATTCTCTACACAGTATATGTAAGGATAAACTTATCCCTATGCCTTAGTGAATCTGCATAATCACATCATTAGCATTTTGACTTACAAAAGTTTCTTGTTGTCTTGTCACTGGGCCTTATTGAATATGCATGATCATAAAATTATTATTAGGCCTTACAAAAGGTACATGACGGTAATCTCATCTTCAGTGGCGGTTCGTTGCTAAAATTAGTGGGGGTGCTGTTCCAGAAAATGTTTAGCCTTGGTTTTAAAATCGTGTAAAAGGAAAAAAACATGTATAAGCAGAAAATTTATTCAAGAACTTGATAAAATCTTAACAAAAAAAACCAAACTTTTTTATTTACTTTAACTTAAATTGTTACAGTTCAAGCATGATCTAGTCATTTAAAAATGAAATCCATTCTCCTTGTTTTAATTTGCGCAAGAAGTTCAATAATTTTCTCCTTGTCTCTGGATGACAATTGAGGAAATTTTTCTCCATTGAAAGTACTGCAAGCGCATTTAGTCTTTCTGTTAAATAAAATAACAGAAAAAAAAAGAATCAAATAGAATAGCTGGAAGCAGAATAATAATCTAACTCTACACTCTTCTACACTTTATCACATTCAAGAATATGGTACATGATTTTTAAGCACAACACACGCTGAGTAAAAAAAAGACTTCCTTCCACCATCACGCCAGAGCTGGCACTGCGAGAGCAACAGTCCTTTCTCTACCTAGCAGTCCCGTTTTCCTCCCCACCTTCCTCCTATGTGCGCATGCGCACAACAGTCTAACACCACGTCACTGGCACTGTGAAGCGCACAGTTTCATACAAAGATTTTTGTATCTTTTTCATAAACTGGGGGATGGCTACTGAAGTACTAACATTAAGCTTAAGGAATATAAATTGGACTACAAAAATAAAGAAGGAATTAAAGAAAAAAGGACTCATTATATTTAATGTTATCGATAATATCAAGTGTAAATAGGGGGTGCTGCAGTTCCACAGTTCCTATACACGAGCCGCCACTGCTCATATTTAAATATTACAACAGATGCATGATCATATCACTAGAATTGGCTCACATGACGATAGCCGTGTTTAAAGAGCTAACAACAGTGACATGGCATATAGTTCAGGTTATACTACCTACATAGGCCAATGTCAGGTTTTATCCACGGGGTGAAACGACCTCTTAAAAAGTCTTAACGAAGCCACTGTCTTCATAAACCACATGATCTGCTCGTCAGGAGTATCCAGGCCGTGGAAAGCCCCGCGGTGTCCTTCCTGTGTCTCGGTGAAGGGTGGCAGGGACTACCGTGCGGCAGAGTTCGGCAGGGGTTACGACACCTCCACCCGGCTAATCGACTTCATGGCACGCATGGGTTGGGTATACGACCTCAGGTGCGCCCCTGCGACCACCGTGGACAGGTGGGCGGAACGTCACGGCGACGGCAGTCAGCGCCCTGGCGGCGACAAGGGGTCGGAGACGTGCGCTGATATGGTGAAGATGGTCTCGATCAAGATGGCGTCAAAGAAAGTTACTTAGAAACAATTCGAAAGGATATCACGCGGTGTAGTGTCATGGGATGTTGCCAGGGTAAGCAGGGCTGGGTAAGACTGTACATTTCGTCTACCCTGAAAGGTAGAAATCTATTTCCTTGACGGATTACACTATAATTCTATCTTATAAGCTACGTCATAGTGGAAACGTGTAAGGTAAGCTGTAGGGGTTAGCGAGGGGTACCTGTGATACGTTCTTATCCATCTAGTCCGCCATTTGATCAAGCCATCGTAGGATCTGCTGTAGCTCTACTTCCTACAGGACTGTATTCACTTTAACAGGTGACTAATTAATGTTTGACTTAGCGAAGAGATCCACTAACAGGGGCAAAGTTTAAACTAAATATGCTGATCCTGGCATCATTTCACCCTATGCCACTAGCTGGCCCCATGGTGTAGTGGTCAGTGCAACTGGCTGCGAGCATAGGAGTCTCTTTTTCGATTCCTGGCTGGTACCCTGGGTATATTTCCCCGAAAGAGGAGTTACCCCGAAGCTTACCAGGGTTTTTTCCCCGTTAGGCTTAGGTTAGGTTTAAGTTTTTCCTTTGGTTCCACACCGTCATACTCAAATATCAATAATCTCATCTTATCTCATCGGGACATGGAAAGAGGCTCCATGGAAAGGATGTACGATAAGAACATTTGGGCGTCTCCTGGGCAACGGTGTTTTAGTAATGGCTAATATTTCCACTACTGGGCTACGAATTATGTAGCCCAGACACGTAATATTATTATATTATATTTTATGACACTGATCCCATACAATCATGATACATACACTTTGACTTGTGACTTGCATTACACAATAGCATTTGGCCATATGTATACTTTCAAAAACCTATTCAAATAATATCTTACTTTTACTAATAAATAATAATACTAAGTATAAGTTTAGATCACTCTCATCACATAATAAATATTTAGCTAATACCTGTTTCAAAAATGATAGCATATTATTCATAATACAGGTTACACCGAAATAAATCATCTAACCTTTATTCACGAGTACACTCAATTATTGATGTACAGCTTATTTTAAATGGCTAACCCTAGAATTAATTATTTTAGTTTTCATGTTTCCAACATTTTAAAGTCAACACTTAACTACTTTTAAATCTACACCAGTGGGCGCAAGGTAAAAGGTAGCAAGTGTCATCGTGTCTAGTCTGGTTTGAAGGTGATTGGAATATTGTGGTAATTTCGGTTGTAATCAAGTACTTTTCTTGGATAGTTTCCTATTCTTCTTATAAGCAGATGCAGGTACACTCCACTTACGATGAAGGTTAACAGTCTTACCTTGATAGGTTACACTATGGTCCTATCATCATAGTGGAAATAAGCCAGGTAAGCTTTCTACGTTTCAGGGAAAACAAGTATACATTCTTTCGAAATTCCACGTACTTCATACCTCATGCCCTATTAGGCTGAATATCTAGGTAGCCGGACACGGTAAGACATGGAGCACGGAAAATAAAATTTTGCCATTCACTTTTTCATTAATTTTGTAATATACCTTAAGGTGGGATGGAAGAGAGCTTGAGAAAAAGCCAATTTTCTTGCAGTTTTCATAGCAAACAATTTTTTCTCTGCAAAATAAATCAAATATTGTTCCAGGGGAAAAAAATATATAACTTAATTTTCTACGCATGATAATCTAAACTATTATTTAAAAAAAATCATGAGCTTATTAGTATTTGATGAGAACAATTTTTTCATTGTAGAGAAAATGTTCTTATTAAATTATAGATTACCTATATTCAAAAACTTTCGAGATTACTAATTGTAGACAATTAAACTCTACATTTCTGCTGAAGCATTATTTTATTTATTTTGCTCGAAGAATATGTTTACTATTTAAAATTCCTGCGAAAAATACTTCCCTTAACCCGCAATTGCCATCTTACTTAAAAGTTGTCCAATCATATCCACGAGCTAAGCATTACTTTTCCTAAGATGATGAAGCTAAAGAATAAGGCTGATTGAATGTGATGGATTAAATAGTCAAGTTAGTAAAGTTATCACTGAAATAGCTGCATCAAAATATCATATTTTTGAAATTGAAACATTGGGATTGAACCCAGGAACTTTGGGTAAGCATGCCAATTATCTAACAGGTGGGATATCCATTGGTCGAAGGTGGCTGCGTTATCTAATGGCTCTTGATATTAATTGATCACTCATTTGTAGATGACGATATCCACACGTCCATAACAGACTCTGCCTCAACGCATGAGTGAAGAATGACCCTGGGCATGGGACTACTTCTTGATTCAGGTGTCATTTTTCACTACAAGGAATATGATATTGATAAGTTATTTTAAAATTGTGGTTTAAGAGGTGTTTTCAATTAATTTATTTTACAGTTGTTGCTCTAAATATTCGTAGTTAATAACAATGGGTTAATATCTAATTTCCATTATAGAGGAATTGTGGGGGAGGTCTTTAACTTACTTTGGTTTGATATAAAGTCTGTGACTAGAATTATTTAATGCTTTGGTTATAAATCCTACACTTGGTATTCAATTTAATGGCAGCAGGGTTGGGTGTTTGTCGGTTTACAAGCTTCCACTCTGAGAACGTAAGCGTCAAATATTTTTCTTTTAGAATGGCTATCAAAGTAAATATGATTTAAATATATTCACTTTTAAAATAATAAAATAGTAATTTATTATTGATCATTTTCATGTGATAGTTTCATAGTTTTGATATATGTTTTATTAATGTAATATTTGTTCAAATAAAACTTTAGACTTAAAACACAAGGGAATTAAAAAAACAACACAAATGAGTTTGAATCTCGTTACTTAATCACTGGTAGGTGAATAGTTAGAATAAAATTTCTTGCACATAATTATATATTTATGTAATGATTAATCTACCATAAGAGTCTATATACATTATTAATTATTTTATATATTTGTAGTCAACGTGTTATATAATATAAGCTTAAATAAAAACAAAAGCTATTTATGTATATTTATATTTTTTATTTAACTATAGCAGTGAATTTATGTCCAAAAGGACAATGTCATTACACTTTATTTTAAGTTTGGTTATAAAGATTGTATGTAAATTAATTCAGAAGTTAATTTAAATACGTCACAGTACAGCTACATGCCAAAGGTAGTTTTAAAACAAGTTAATATATTTTTGTAATTATTTTAATATAAATCAATGTAAATAAAATAAAACTTTCTCTTTTTAATATAGTGAGCTTTATTCTTTATTTTATTAAATACATATTTATATGTTTATGTTTAAATTTAGGATAAAAATATATTATAATTACATGTTTACGGATAGTGTAAGTTTAGGAATGGATAATAGTTTTTGCGGTGGGTATTGTGCTAATTTTTAGAGCGTTCGCATATTTATTAAATAATATTTTAAAAATATATATTAATAATTTAGTTATTTAAAGTCAAATTCATGGAAAATTATTATTTTGATTATTATAAAATGTATTAAAACAATATTTATATGTTTATACTTCATGTGATATTTATTTATCTCCCCCTTTTAATATAAAATATCCCTACTCATAAACTAAGACTTATAATAAAATAATATCAACGTTGACCGTAAAAGTATGTTTTTATTTTATTAATGTTCCTTTTACCGGAATCATATTATAGTTGTATCTATATTAGACTAAGTAAAACATACTTTTGCATAGTTAAAAGAAACAATAATTTTGATCCGAACAATGTAATAAATAAGATGTTTGGATTGTTTATTAATTTTACTACACCTCCTCTATAATTTTAACAGTGATAATATATTAATAATTTTGACATTTTTCAATAGGAAACTGCCGGATTCATAACTAAAAATAAGAAAATGTAACACCTAATAAACATTGATACATTATCTTAGAAGGAGTGTTAAAAATATTAACATAAAATCTAACGTGTTTTCGAGAAAGCTGATTTCTTCAAAAGTATGATTTTTCCACAAGACCTGTCCGGTAGCTAGCGCCATCTACAGTTTCCGTGATTCATCTATAATTGTTGGCGCGGAAGGATACTTTGGTCTGTTGTGAAGCCACGCGACGCCTTTCACCCTCCATCCCAACATCCCACAAAATAGGTTTTAGACTTGCACTCGACAGGGCCGAGGGCCTTTAATTTAATATAATATTCTTCCTACAAAAAATACTGTTATATCAAACATAATATATGTATGTCTATATTATTAGTCAGAATTGTTTATGATCCCTATTCAGGAAGTAATATATTCAATTTTTCTTATATACAGTAAATATACAATGATTTTAGTGATTCTTAAAGAAATGTACCGGAATTCAACTGAAAAGAATATACAAACCTTTTGAAACAAACCCATTTGTGCATTGAGTTTGGGGCCTTCACCTATCAGCCTTATCATTATTATTATTATTATTATTATATTATTATTAGCACCGCGTCTTACTACCCGTTCGGGTTGTACGCACTTACACTAATATGTAATGGCAGGGTGATTGTGATATGAAATGGAGGACCTACAGTTTAACGTGGAATCCGAACCACGGTGGAGGCCTGGCATTCCCCACATTCACAAGATGCCTTGTCAGAGGTGAAGGAAGGGTTTGGTAATCAGATAAATCTATGCCGGGACCGGGGATTGGAACCCGGCCGCCAGCATAGAAGTCTGACACCTTACCCCTAGACCGCCAGGTCACCTATATCAGCCTTAGGTAAACAATTATGAGGTGGGGCTGTAGAGAACAAGAGTTAAAGGTAGTGTTTTGGAAGTTGTTATTATTTAATCAAATATTGATTCAGCAGAAACATATAGTTTAATTTTTTACACACGGTGATATCTACAGTTGTTGAATATCTGTCATGATCATAGCGGCATTAGCTGACAAGCTTTTTAACTTAAGAAAAAAGTTTTCATTAAATTTTAGGACATCCTCGACAGATATTTAACAACTGTAGATATCACCGTGTTAATAAAGTCACATTTTATTTCTCTATAGGATTAATATTATATTTCTTTGGGCCGAAAAAATGTTTTTATAATAAAAACTGAAAAAACACTGCCCTTTTCTTGCCTCTCTTACATATCCTCCATAAGCTTTTTTTTAAATATTATTTTATATGTTGTAATAATAGTTTAAATATATACATTTTAAAAGCGTGCACTCCAAAAATTAATGTAATCAAAGTAGAAAGACAACAATCAGTTTTAAAATTTAGTCTAATATCCTGTTGCTTAGTTCCTACAAAAATCTAAGTAAAGTAGTTGTCGTTAAAAGGCAAAAAGCATTCGCTTGTCCAAATCAAAGGGTATAGTAAAAGTTCAGACTTTTTGTTGGTTTTTTTGGTGAGAATAACAGCTCATTATATGTTTTCTTAAATGCTTCAACAATTTTTTTTATGATATCGGTTGCTTTTTTTTTGCACCACATCGTACTACCCGTTCGGGTTATACGCCTATATACTAATTACGTTAGGGATTATGAAGGTTGAATTAAGAGGAAGTGTACCAGCATTTGTGTGGGGTGAGAGTGTAAAACCATTTAAGAAGGCCACCCTTAGTACACCTGACTTGAATCGAACCTCGACCTCCCTGTCTTTGGCCGGTTAGTATATTACGAGAGTAACGCCTTAGACCAGGTGGCCACCGAAGTGGGTGGTAGCTGTGTTCTAATAACGGTCAGGATAGATATTGATATTTTCTTTAAAATTGACTGTTAAAAGTCACATGACCTGATGTATAAATATTGTTTTTTTATAACCGTAAAAAAGATTATTTCGATTTTGGACTCTAGATATTGCATTTTGTTAGTTTTCTGACTTCAGTTTTTTTTTTCAAACTGATAATTCAAATTAAATAACACGAATGCACTTTATAAATAAAAGTATTTATAAGTACAAAACATTTAAACTTACTTAAGCTACCAATATTCTACATTTAACGCTCGTGCTGGAAATTCGAATAACTAATTTATTTTAATTAGTACGTTTAAAACAAGGACATTCAAGGGCTTAGTTTAACATCAAGCAAGCTATATAGCAATGAAGTACCCGAATCAGTGAATACATTGACTAAGATATCAATTTTGACTGGTCTGGTTTTCCAGTGATGAAAAAGGCGAGGCTCGAATCCCAATCGGGTGTATTGAGTTTCTTAATACTAAATGGTGTTTTATATTCCTTAAAACAAATGCGAGCACACTTCCTCTAAATCATATCTTCTTCATTCCTAACACATTAGAGTAATTAGTAAGCTTACATAGGCGTATAACCAACCCAAACGGGTAGTAAAATCGGTTATGTATATATATATATATATATGGATTCCAAATATAGTCCCTCAGACACATAGTTGGCCACCCTAACAATTTTATCATAAAATAAATAAATAAATAATAGTTTGATTTCATAGTTTACAACACTTTCCCTTTTCAATGAATATTAACTTTTCGACCCATTGACTAGGGAGCTTTTTCTTTTTTAATTAATTCATTAGAACAATTCTTTATTTCCCCATTCTTTGCATGATTAAGTAACATTGTTTGACCGATAAAAACACTTTCATTTCTCAAAGTAAATAAATTAGAAAAAAAGAAACGATCATAGACAATCAGTTAAACAAACAAACAAACCCAGGTTACAACGGTCATGATTCAAAACAAAATGTAAATCAGTTTCCCTCGTATGATAACATCTTGACTTTAGTGATAATCTTGTTAAAGAAAGTCTTTCAGTTTTAATAATAACGTTAACATATGTTTTCTCTCTCTTTCATTCTCTCATGATACGAACATTTTATCTTTTTTACCTGCACTACGCACGGGTTTCTTTAGTTAAATTTGCGATATCGGAATGACGTAATGACCTCAATGGGTATTGTTAATTGTTTGGTATAAATGTTGGTAACTGGAAAAGTATCAACAGTGCTATCAGATCAACGGACAAGGCAAGAGTCTGATTTCAACATTTGTGCTTTGAAAAGTAAATTGTGAGTGATATGTGTTGCTTGGAATTTAGTATATATATATATATATTTCTTCTTCAATATATATATATATATTTCAAAATATATGCACGATAATTTTTTTTAAACAAAGCGTATTACTACCTATTCAGGCTTTACACTTATGTAATGATTACACTAATGGTTTTAGGGATTTGGAAGGTTATATTTATGGAAATTGTACCTGTATTTGCGTGGAAGAATAAGGGAAAACCACTTTGGAAAAACTACCCTCAGTACAATCGACCGAGATTCAAACCTTGATCTCTCAGACATAAGCAGTCTAGTCTACTGCGAGAGTAGCGCCTTTGACAATGCGACCACCGAAGCGGGTATGTACATGATTGTCATTTGATAGGATCTAAAATGTTTTGGAATATATTTTAAAGATACTTATTTCATGGTTGACCGTAATATAATTTATTTTATTGTAATTTAAGCTGAAGTTTAGTTATACTATAAAAAAATTTTGATCAATTTTAATTAATATCTTATCCCGCATCAGTGGTAGCATCCTTTGATAAGACTGGATTGTGGTAGACTGGGAGCTTGTGTTCGAATCTCGGTCAGGTGCATAGAGGGTGGTTTTTCCTTAAATGAATTCCAGCGCTTCATCTAATCGAGTTCAAATCACGTTTCCTCAAAAGTATTACCTTATTTTTGCGTATTACACTAGTGTAATTGATGACCTGGTGGTCTAGGGGTAAGGTGTCAGACTTCTATGCTGGCGGCCAAGGTTCAATCCTCGGTCCCGGCAAAGATTTATCTGATATAGAGCCACACTGCCGAGGATGGGGAAATCGAGGTTCGAATCTCGGTCAGGTGAAATGGAGATGGTTTTCTACTCTCCCTCCACGTAAATGTGGGTTCACTTTCTTTAAATTCAACCTTCCCAATTCCTAAGCCATTACCGTAATTACTAATTATTACTTAAGCGTATAACCCGAATGGATAGTAAGACGCGGTGCAAAAAAAATGTATTTGTTTAGACCAAACGGTTACTTATTTACTAAAATTTAGAAAAAAATATTAACGTTTGCGACTCGGGTACTACTAAACATATGTGCTATCCACATATTGACATAAATAAGAAAGATACAAAGAAGGAATATTTTAAAATAAATGTATCCACCTTTGCGTGTAGTAAGAGTGCTAATCATCATTAGAAAATGCTCTCTTCTGTAAAATTTTAATTTCTAATTAAATTGCATCGAATCCGAGTCTGGGATTTAAAAAAAAATCTGAATCTGATGCGTATATTTCAAATATTAAGATTATGAATATCAAATTGGATACGAATCTTGTCGGTGACCTGGCGGTCTAGGGATAAGGTATCATGCTTATGTACTGGGGGGTCCGGGTTTCAATCCTCGGTCCCGGCACATATTTATCTGATCGCCAAACCCTTCCTTCACCTCTGACAAGACGTGTATTAATCACAACTTGTGAATGTGTGGAATGCCAGGCCTCCACCGTGGTTCGGGTCCCACGTTAAACTGTAGGTCCTTCATTTAATCTCACAATCACCCTACCATTACACATTAGCGTAAGTGCGTACAACCCTAACGGATACTAAGACGTGATGATAATAATAATAATAATAATAATACGAATCTTGACAAGATTCAAATTTTGATTAAAAAAACTTTGAATCTTTAAGCGGGTTTTAAATACGAAACCTGAATCGGCTATCACGCTGGGTGAACGCTTTACTCGGCCAAGTTTATATTTTCTTACTAATAAAGCTTCTAAAAGCTTTTTTTTTAAAGAATCTAGTAGGGATAAAGGTCTTCCAGAAGAATATTTGTTAGAGAATCGGGCTAAAATATGATTTGCCGCTTAGAATTCTGGTTGGTTCCTACACTCTCTCTCCAGGCAACTGCATCTCTACCGCTATTAGTAATAATAATGGCGTGTAATTACTACATAATTCTGTTGTTCAGTTTGCGGAAAGATTAGACAGTACTGATGTGCTTTTGCCCAGGGGATGAACTAATGTACTAATCGTACATCCTTTCCGCGGAAGTTCTTTTCATGTACCGATGAAATGAGGGGATGATGAAAGCGAATATGGAGGGGTAGAGCTAATGAAGATCTTAACCTAACTTAAGCCTAACATAAACAAACCTTGGTGACCATGGGAATTATTTCCCTTTCGATTTAAAAAAAAATATCCCCTGTTACCAGTCGACAATCGAACTCAAGGCCAGGGGCTTTGAGCACTATACCACGAGGCTGGTTCACAACGATTAGTATAAAACATATGCCGATGGCCCAGATGATACGTAAAGTAGCGATGGTGTCTACAGTAGCCCCATGGCTTCTTTGGTGCTGACTGACAGCTCACAGCTGACAGCTTATGGTTTTGAAAAGTTACCAGACCAAATTATGTATTCCTACGCCGAACCATTTGATCTGCAAAAACATGCGTTTAGCAGCTGTCACTTCTGATAATCATAGCTTGGGTAAATACCTAAATGTTGACTGTCAGAAGTCAGCTGTCAGTCAGCACCAAAGAAGCCATGGAGCTACTGTATAATATGCTTACTGTATTCCCTATTTCTTTTAGCTCTGTCTACGAGGATGGGCACTGGCCGACCGGAGCCCGAGGGGGAGGTTACGCTCCCCCGCCCCGGAGCGGGCCCCATCAGCCGACACTTCCTCACGGACATCGTATGGTTCAACGCCATCGGCTTTCTCCTGATGCACCTGGCGGGGGTGGCAGGACTTTACTGCGTGATAGCCAGAGCGCGCTGGTTCACCACTTTTTGGGGTAAGGGATGAGAAGGTGGAGATAAAAACGGGGGAGTGTTTGCAAGAAAAATTTATAAAATACTGTTTAGGTATATACGTTTAGTTTAATTTTCTACACATAATAACCTGCCTTGGTGGCATATTTAGCTAACGCGCATTTCGTGTTGAGCTCCACTGTCGAGGATAGAGACATAAAAGTTCGAATCTCTCTTGGGTGAACTGGGAATGGTTTTCCACTCTGTCTCCACGCAAATGGGGTGTCACTTCCTCTAAATTTAACCTTTCCAATTACTAACCCATTAGAGTGGTTAGTACTTAAGTGTATAGTCCGAAGACGATGTGTTTAGTATCACCACATGTCCATGACATATACTAAAAATATTTAGCTTATCATATTTAGAAAATAAAACTAAGCTTAACTACTTAATCAATATTTTATTTATTTTGGCCAATAAAAAAAACGAAAAAAAGATTGTTCAGGGTTTGAATATAGGCTAGATACAATGGTGGTGATTTTTTCACATTTATTTACCAGTATCATTGATATAAATTAATATTGCTTGACGTGGCGATTTTTCAGCTTTAGCCCTTGTAGTCGCTGGAGGCGAGGGGGTCACCATTGGCGCCCACAGATATTACTCCCACAGAGCTTTCAAAGCTACCTGGTTCCTGCGACTGGTCATTGTCATCTTGCAAACCATTGCCGGACAGGTAGTTACACTTTTATTTTAACCTAACTATTTCTAGGATGGTCGATGGTTAATAAACATTCACCCACTAAACTAAGGTGACATTGAAATTCTCTGTTATAATCACACTTAAATCATTGACGGCACCAACCAGACCCATGGCACCTGTCTACGAGTCTTGAGGTCCCAGTTTCGATTCCCAGCTACTACATTGGGTATTTTCCCCGCAAGGTGAATTACCCCAATAGTTACCAAGGTTTGGTTGATTAGGATACGTTAGATTAAGTTATTAATTGGTTCCATCCCCTCATATTGGCTATCATCGTACCTTAATCTCATCGGAAAATGGAAAGATCCTTCGCCAAGGAAATAATGTACGATCTGAACACTCGGGCGTCCCCTGTACAGCGGTACTTTAGTACTGGCTAATATTTCCACAAACTGGGCTACGAGAGATGTAGCCAAGACACGCAATATTTTATATCATTGTTGGCAGCCATTATAAGGTAATTTCCATTTGGTACACAATACACCGATTAGTCGTGCATTTTATATTCGTGTTATTTAACAACATTGATAAATGGGAATGGAGTTTTTGAGGGACATCTTTGCTGTCACCAGAAGAGATAGGATTAGGAATGAAGATGTAAGGTCAAGAGTTGGAGTACAGGGGGCACATGAAATAGTCGAGGAAGCTAGGATTAGATAATGTGGACATGTAATGAGGATGGAAGGGGAAGGGATTCCAAGATAGATTAATGGATATGACGTATGCAGGGAGGAGATTAGAAGGGAGACCAAGGAAAATATGGGAGGAACATATTGCAGCAAGTGTGCAAGTGAGAGGAGGATAGTGGAAGAGAGAGCGGAAGGAAGAATGGTGGGAGGACAGAGAAAGATGGAGGCATTATATTAAACGGACCTGGCCACAGGCAGGAAATAGTTAATGATGATGATGATGATTTATAAATATTAGATTTGTGAAATATATCTATTATTAACTAGCTAAACGGAAAATCAAGTGAAGAAAGCTCAACTAAAGAGAGAGAAAAGCACGTGGGAAATATCCAATATATAAAAGGGGAGCTCTTCTTCCTTTCTGCTGGCTTCCATGATAGAAAAATTCACACACAAGTTTAAATACAAAGATTTTATATTTCGTCACCGTTTCCGGCACTTAGTGCCAAAATATTAAAACTCTGTGTTTGATTGTGTGGGTAGCTTTTTCTACTATATAAGTCAGGATAAAGGAAGAAAAGTTCACCTTTGTGAATTGGAGTCTTCCCACATGCTTTCCTTTTTCCCTGGGCTTTACTTTACTAAATTTTTACTTAATTTGTCTATCTTTAATTATATTTATCAATTTACAATATTGTATTTTCATTTAGACACTGGACCAACTCATAAACGTATTATATGTAATGAAAATTTCATGAAAGTAACTACACTAACTTAAGAACAGTTATAGATTCAAAACTTCAGAAAAAATATCAGAGTAAGTGAGAAAAACTTGTTACTTGCCTATGATATAAATTGATTGCCAGATCTTATATTAAACCATTTTCGCAAAAATGTTGAATACATAATTTTTGTTTAGTAAATACACATTTAAAGTTGAATTAAACTGTCAAATTGTGACAAAATGACACAAAATCAGTCTGCGACAAACGAATTGTTTCAAAGATTTCGTAGAAACTCAGTGCTCCTTATCTTATTCTAGTAGTGTGTGTGGTTTATTAACTTGTATCTTAAAATCCATTGCATCTTAAAGAGCCAGCTTCTCAATAGATGAGAAAGTGAAAACAGAGGTATTATGTACAGCATTAATTAAATTACTGTTAAGTCTTAGTATTACTTTGATTGATAGATAAGTGATGGCGGTACTTCAACTTAAGTCTAGTAACGCCATATATGAAGATTCACTTTAATCATATCAGATAGCGTTGGTAATGAGCTTACGCACAGCTGATAGTGTTACTGCTATTTCTGACAAGACATCTTGTGAATGTGAGGAATGCCAGGTCTCCATCGTGGTTCGGATCCCACGTTAAACTGTAGGTTCTCCATTTCATCTCACAATCACCCTACCATTACACATTAGCGTATGTGCGTATAACCCGAACGGGTAGTAAGACGCGGGGCTAATAATAATAATAATAATAATAATAATAATAATGTTAGTGATTCATACGTAGGAACTATTGTAACAAAAGTATAAACCCTAAACATGTCTGATAAACTTAAAATTTATGAGAGTGCGTGTATTTACAATGGTAAGAAAAAGGTCATTTATAAAATATTCCGGGATAATTACACTTACGCGATTTTACACTTGCATGGAAACCTTCAGAAGGAAATTAAGGACTTACTGCATCGCTTAAAATGTTGGGAAAAGGTGCATTATATTATATCAAGGCATGATTCAACTTACGCGGTTCTCACCTTGCACGGAAATCTTCGTAACTAAATCGAGGACTTACTGTATTCCAATTCTATTGTTATTTTCTAATTCTAATGTTATTTTCTAATTTATTATTTTCAGAACTGCCTGTATATCTGGGTCCGTGACCACAGACAACATCATAAGTACAGCGACACCAACGCTGACCCCCATAACGCCAAGAGGGGATTCTTCTTCTCTCATATCGGATGGCTCATGATGAGGAAGCATCCGGATGTCATCGCGAAAGGAAACACAATTGATCTCTCCGATCTTGAAAGTGACTTTTTTGTCATGTTGCAGAAGAGGTAATGTCGGAAATATCTAAGCTAATCGGTGAGAACGTGGACTAAACGCCACGCTCATCTAGTCCTGGTTCACAAATTGAGGTCCAAATACTGATCATATATACTGAGGGTAGTTTATCCTAAATTATTTCCCACCCAACCTTCATGAAACTGTGGGTACACTTCCTATAAATTATACCTTCCTCATCCCTATTTTGTTAGTATTATTAAATGTGAATAGGCCATACTGTTAGTAAGTGGTGGTTCAAAAAATATTACTTAAAGATTGTACGAAAAATGTTTACATACTTTTTCACATATAAATTTAAAATTTACAAAACTCACTTATCATTAAACCACCTTTATTCAAACATTGTTTTTTATATTTACTAAGTAACACAGTCCCCAGATATTTAGAATAAAATTTGTATATCCATATTAAAAAAGTTTCAAATTTATAAAATCAGTCATCATTAAACTATCATAAATTTTAATGCTAGAAACAAAGTCATAATTTGGCCTTGAGTTATGACCACCTAAATATGAAATTTGAACGAATGAACTAAATCTATTTAACCGTATCCATTGGGAACCCAGGTCAGCCCTGTCTGTACCCCAAGCACAAAACAACATTTTTTAGAGACATATAAAACGTCAAAATCAATCATAGTATCATGATCACAAATTTCGGGGTTTCAAATACTTTATCTTGATGAGAAAATAAAAGTTGAAAGTAATACGCAACGTACGTAAGGATTAAGGTATTATTAAAACATATAATCGTATCTACACTATTTCCTTTACAGGGTGTATTCTAATTGGTGTCAAATATTCTAGGGGTGTATTACCATCAACCAAACATTAAGAAAAGTACAATATAAACACGCGTCTAAAACACTTAGTTTTAGAGTTATTAAAATTTTTACTCAAAGCTTGATTGGTTGTGAGTTATCTATTAAATGGCCTACTTAATCATCAGATTTGAGCCCGATGTTTTTTTTTTATCCTGGATACATTTAAGGTCAATTTCTTATTCAACTTATTTAATGATTTTGAGGTTTTAAGAAAGAGTGTTATAAATGGATGGGGGAGGGGGCGAAGTACGACAAAGCATAGAATGATGGCTCAGAGAATTCATACAAGCAAGACACAATTTTAAACCATTATTGTATCTAATATAATGTTTTATATTATTGTGTTTTTGTTCAACTTGTTCTTGTTTAATTACATTACCTATTCTGTTTGACTGTTTGGTAATTAAACAATAAAATTCCTCCAACCTCAGATACTAAGTCTTTATAAACTCTTCTTAATTTTTGATCGATGGGAATACGCCTCTTTTTATTTGATACCAATTAAAATAAACCCTGTATAATATTGAATTGTTGATATATAAACTCCATTAAACTATTTGATATCATATCCTAATGATCATTGACCATGCTAATAACTTTGATTTTTTCTGCTCAAGGTGGTACAACTTCTTCTACGTCATCTTGGCCATGATGCTTCCTATAGGACCCCCAATGGCGTTCGGAGAAAGCCTCAGCAATTCTATTTTCGTCTGTTTCTTCTTCCGTTACATTTTCCAACTGAATCTAACTTGGCTAGTGAACAGCGCAGCCCATCTCTACGGGACAAAACCTTACCACAAGTAAGTTATTTATTGTTTTTGATTTTATGTTATTATTATTATTATTATTTAGCACCACGTCTTACTACCCGTTCGGGTTATACGCTTAAGTACTAATTACGCTAATGGATTAGGGGAATCGGGAAGGTTGAATTTAGAGGAAGTGAGCCCGCATTTGCGTGGAGGGAGAGTGGAAAACCGTTTATGATAAAACCACCCCCAGTTCACCCGACCGAGATTCGAACCTCGATCTCCCCGTCCTCGGCAGTCGAGCTCAACACGACTAGCGCTTTAGCCAACTACGCCACCGAGGTGGGTTTTTGATTTTATAATAGGAGTAAACTTTTATTGACATATTAATTAAATTTAAAAATTACATTTGGATATGGGGATCTAACCCGGGACCTTTGGCAACAGTACATACTATATCTGTTTGAGTAATTGTTCAAAGAAATTGTGAATGTTAACTCAATGAGTTCCTGAGGCATTTACATTGATTATTTAGACGCTTGTTTGTGTAATAAAAGGCAATGTCCTTTAAAATCTGTTTTTGTTTGTCCATGCCCTCATTCACAAACACTTATCTTAATTATTCCAAGAGTTTAATATAAAAAAAAAGTTAAATGCCTCTCTCCCCAATTCGGTGATCGAATGATCTAGGACTATAAGGATTGACTCTCGGAATAAACTGGACTGCTGATTAAGAGGAGACTGGGGTTCAAATCCGGATCGGGTGTACTGTGGGTGGTTCTACCTGGATAGTCTACCCCTATTATTCTTCGAGCAAATATAGATACATTTCCTCTAATTTCAGCCTTCCTAATCCTTACCCCATAAAGTAAGTTGCTGATAAACCTCGTGCTGAACTTGGAAATAAAAAAGTAAAATGATTTATCCTCAGTTGTTGTTTTTTTCTTTCCAATTAGGATATTTAGAGTGAATTATCTGAATAAGCTGGTTTTGTTAACAAATTACTTACAAACTTGCTTGATTCTACAACAGACACTGTACTCTGTCCTCTGATCGCCAATTTATCTCTAAGACATAGGATATTCCAAATTCATTAATTAAATCGGCCATATTGGCAACTGAAGGTAGATCCCTTATATAGATATAAGTAGGCAGACCGTTACCGATTGATCTACATAGTCGTCAAGTTGGGTTAACAGTGGAGTGTTGTGAAGTGTCGGCAGCTTAAGAAGAGCTTGTTAAAACGGTGTCTCTAATATGTTCTCCTCAGTACGGTTCCCCCATTTGACCAATAAAATATAGGATTTGCTCTATTTGCCCTCACATGGGAATATATGTTCTCTATTATAGCTGTAAAATGAGTTCCATACAAATTTGATTATTCTGGCAAGACTTCACAACACGCGACTGCAGGTGAGCTGTGGACGTACGAGTTTTTTTTAAAATCCTTTAAAGTGACAGTTGATTTTTGGCCCCACATTTTTAGAACCACGTGCGAATTGTGGCTCGGGCTGTTGACCTGAACTAACCTAACCTAACCTAACAAAACTTAATTTATTTTTTTGCCAAAACTGTTTAGCGACAAGAACTTAGGAAGTTTATATATTGCGAGGGATATTGACATGAGACGATCATAGTTTTTATCTGAAATTTAAGACAACACGATAGAAAGCACACTGCTACTTATGTGGACGCAACTCATATATTTCTCTAAAGTGAGTGGGCCGCAATTCGTGCGTGTCTCTCAAAAGGCATCACCTACATATCGCCAATGTTACTCTAAATTACGTTTGTAAAACATAAACTTAAAACTTAACCAAGGTTGTAGCCAAATGCGGGGGGGGGGGGGCTTGGGGGTTCAAACCCAAAAATATATATGGCCTTATTTATGATTCAAACAGTATCAACATTAAAATATAAGTCCAAATCAGGGTGCTTTGTTACCATAAAAAAGCACTTCAGAGAGCTTCTAAAGGTGTTAAATATTTATAAATTTTCCTAGCCTTCGGCAGTTAGGGTGTTATGTTGCCATTAAAAGACCTTCAAATAGTTTTTAGAGGTGTTTAATATTTATATATTTTTCTAGCCTTCAGGTTTTGTCGCTATAAAAAGCACTTCATATAGCTCCTATAGGTGTTTAATATCTATGATTTTTCCTAGCCTTCAGCAATAAAGGGATTATGTTGTCATAAAAAACCACTTCTGATAGCTTCTAGAGGTGTTTAATATTGGGAATTTTTTCTATCTTTTGGCATTTAGGGGGTTATGTTGTCATAAAAACACTTTAGTTAGTTTCTAGAACATTTTATCATTTATAACTTTTTCTAGCTTCCTGCAATTGAGGGGTAGGCCCACCAACCTCCCCCCCCTCTCCGGCCTGAAACTATTGGTTGGCTACGGCCACGAAAGTAACTGCTTGTAATAGCTTCTGAAGGTGTTTAATATTTATAATTTTTTCCTAGCCTTCAGCAATAAAGGGATTATTTTGACATAAAAAAAAACACTTTCAATAGCTTTTAGAGGTGTTTAATATTGAAAAATTTTCTAGTCTATGGCATTCAGGGGGTTATGTTGTCATAAAAACACTTTAGATAGCTTCTAGAACTGTTTATCATTTATAACTTTTTCTAGCTTCCTGCAATTGAGGGGTAGGCACACCACCACCCCCCTTCCCCTGAAACTATTGTTTGGCTAAGGCCTTGAAAGTAACTGAACTTAATGAACATTTACAGAAAAATCATGCCAAGGGAGAACGTTTACGTCGCCTTGATGAGTTTGGGAGAAGGGTGGCACAACTACCACCATTGCTTCCCGTTCGACTACAGGGCGTCCGAGTACGGGAGCTTCACCAAAAACATCAGCGCCGTCGTCATCAAAGCTCTGGCGAAGACGGGTCTGGCCTACGACCTCAAGTCGGCCTCGGACAAAATGATCCGCAGGAGGGTTGACGAGTTTGGCGACGGAAGCCACCCTCTCTGGGGTTTCGGCGATAAGGACATGGATCCTGAGATGTTGAAAGAACTCGAGGACGCGGGGAAGGTCGGTCAAAGAGCGTCTTTTACCGAGTCAAAAAACGGATCGGCGCCCTACAAGACTTCAGAAGGTTTAGATCCGCCCAAGAAAACTTTTCAGGGGGTACTCGACTCTAAAAAAGATTCGAAAGAACATAATCTGTTAGAGAACCTTTTGAACAGGTTTAGTGATTATGTAGATAGTTCAGAAATCGATAAATCACGTTTCAAAGATTTAAATGTTGATTATTCGATTAACAAACCGAAGGAAGTCAGTTTCGAAGAATCTCATTTTGATAATGATGGGATATCTGACGAGGAGTTTGAAGAAACATTTGAGACCATTAATCTCGATAAAGACTTTAGTACTGAAAGTATAACTGTATTAAGACAGAAATATAACAGGGGCACTAGCTCGAGGCAAGGATGAATGAACATGAAACATAATTATTTAGAGAGGATAAAATATTTGGGTAGTAATTGAAGTGTCTAACAAATTGTCATGTGCTAGTTGTGGTGTCTATTAAACTATAGACTATTCGCATTAAATAAATGAAAAAGTTGCAGTGGTGTCCAAAGGGAGGGGAAAGGGGGGGGGGAAATTGCCTCCCATGATATTCTGAGGTTGTATAATTATTATAAGTAACCAAATCACTCCAACACTAGCCACCAGCCAAAAGAGAGTAATAGAATATAACTAATAAACTAATTACTAGCGACCTCCATCAAGCCATCTGCAGACTTTAAGGTTGATAGTTTGGCGCATGCGCGAGAAATTCAGACATCATTCGCCACTCAAATCATCAAGGTCAAGTGTCCACACATGAATTTGGACAATTTTGAAACTTTTTTTTTGTATTATGTTGTATCTTATTTTCAAGAAACAAAGATTGCCTTAAAAAGCGTATTTAAAGGCTTCGATATAATAAATTTTTCTGGTTGAGGAACCATGGCCCCCCAGATTTCCCAGTTTGCCCCCTCCCCCCGACCCCCTGGAGAAAAATCCTGTGGGCACCCTTTAGTAATTTGCACGGATGTTTTAAAATAACGGATAATTAATTTCAGTGGTAGACTTAGTCTCCCTTCACATCACAACTTAATATGTCTTTAGCAAATAGATCTACTTGAAAACATAGTTTGTGTGTGATTTTTGCCAAATTAAAAGATAAAAAGTGATTTTTGGAATTTAAAATGGTTTTAAACCAGTTTAACACTTAACAAAATGTTGTAGTAAAATAAAAGAATCCAGATGCCCTACGGATTTGAAGTTCTTTAAGTTCACGGTTTATTTATAAATAAGTAAGTTAACACAACTATTTTAAAAGCGTTATTGATTTTCCAACATATATATACACTCACCATTGACATTTTATACGAATTGATAATTTACCTTGGAAGGTAACAACCATCGCCTTACTTAATTATACTATAGGGTAGGTTATTAGATGAAACACTAATGTAGTAGGTAAAAGGTAAGACTTCTTTCTTAAAACCTAATAATTTTACATATTGCTATTTATATAGAGTTAAACATTGTCATATTATCAGTTTAAAAATAAAATCTATCTTTGTAAATATTGTGTCACCTAAATGTAGAGTATCCACAGCCACCATTTTAAAATGCCTTGTATTATTCCATGAGATATTTGCGTTTTATTATTATATAACTATATTTAAATCCTTTAATTGTATTTTCTTATAACTTTTTAAGAAATTGGTTTCGATTACATGTGTTAATACATAATAGATTCACCACATGTAGAATCTATTAATTTTACAGGGCGATAATGGAGCTATCTCAAGATAGGAATAGGATGTAATTAGGTGAAATGGTTATATCTAGTTCAAGATAGGGATAGATTGTAATGAGGTGGACTGGATAGAACTAGCTAAAGACAGGATTAGAGTGTAATTGGGTGGACTGTATAGGACTAGATCAAGACAGGAATAAGGTATAATGAGGTGGACTGGATAGAACTATCTCAATACAGGAAAAACGTGTAATAAGGTGGACTAGGTGGATTTAGCTCAGGATAGGAATAAGTGGCGTACTTTTGAAATTGCGTCAATTAAATTTTAGTTCCTTTGGCCACTGTTTAATCAACTTTGACATAGAAAATTTTGTGTTAGGTGTAAGAGCGTGCTAAAAATCTTAACGTGTTTTACATTATCTAATTACTGTGAGTCCAACACCTTAACTCAGTTGGTAGCATATGTTTACTGAGATAAGGGTTCCCGGTTCAATTCCCGGCACTGTCAAAATGTGAGCTTCCATTTTCACAGTGATAAATTAATGACTGGGGGCTGGATGATGTCTGTTCTTGATTTAAGTTAGTTTATAAGTCGTGTGTTGATGTATTCAATCTATTTAGCAAGTGCACTTTAAATATATCAAGTAAATGAATATATTACTTCGATTTTAAGAATATAAACTAGAAACATTCTCACGATGTTTAGAGAACTTTATTGCAACTTTTAACTATGTATTATATTTTATCAGACCACTTATACATATTCACTTCGATTCTTGGGCTACTTTAAGAGGAGAAATAATATTTTAAAACCTTTTGTAGAGTGTACAATTTTTAAATGTGTAGGCCTATGTATATTCTAATTAAATATTATTGATTTGTATATAACTTTTATTTTTTGTTTACCACCTCCAATATGACCACCGAGTTTTGTGTTTCTTTTAAAATTATACCTTTACTATATATTGGTTTACGAAAGTGTCCTTTACAATTTTTAAAAGAAAAGCTCGTTATTGAGAAACCATGCATTAAAACCAACAAAGTTCTGTGAGTCTATGTTATTAATTCTGTCTATTCAGTATAGGTATGGTTTTCATTTATCATGTCGAACGCTCCCCAGTTATATATTTTAAACCAAATTTCTAAAACAACTTTTGTAATATTTTGAATTTTCGAAATAAATCATCAGTAAACTTTAAATTAATGAATTCTCTCCCTCCAGCCCCCAAAGAATTATACAGTATTATTTAGCTGGTCAAACACTCACTGTATATTTATTTTAAGACAAAATTGTTTGAACAACTTTAAAAAAAAATTGAAGCTTAACAATATCGTTTATCAATAAACTACTCTTAATTTGATGGCGAGGATAAAATTTATTAAATTCTCAAAGTAAATCCTCTATAATATCTAGATATAGAGAACAAAATATATTAAATACTTATCGGATCCGTGGCCAGGAACCAACATACAAATATTGGGACATATAAGATTGTTAAAATCCACTTTCGTCGTTGAGAAATTATTAATGATTACAATACTTTCTCTTGTTATTATCAAATAAAAGCGTTAAACACCCGCCTCGGTGGCGTAGTTGGCTAACGCGCTTGTCGTGTTGAAGCTCGACTGCTGAGGACGGGGAGATCGTGGTTCGAATCTCGGTCGGGTGAACTGGAGGTGGTTTTTACTAAATGGTTTTCCACTCTCCCTCCACGCAAATGCGGATTAACTTCCTCTAATTCAACCTTCTCAAGTCCTAATCCATTAGAGTAATTAGTACTTAAAGCGTATAACCCGAACGGGTAGTAAGACGCGGTGCTAAATATATATATATATATATATATATATAAGGCGTTAAACAAACAATCGAAAGAATAGAACTAAAAAAAAAGCGAATTTCTTAAATTCACGTAGGGCCTATCCATAAAACGGGCTCTACTCAATTATCTTTCCACAAACCCCACATTTTCTTTATACTTAATAAATTTGAGTAAGTAAAAACAAATGTTTGGCACAAGTTTTGGGAATGACATAACATGCGAAGATAAACGCTTAATAAATTATTGCTGTTCCTTCTCACGTGTCCTTTACGATTGTACAGCTCAATTTGCAAAGAAAGGATCTTCTTCAGACAAATATAAACGTTATTAAACTAATGTTCATATACAGTAGAATTTTTTTAAATCCTAAATACAAGAGTTATAAAAAAAAATATTGAAATATCCGAAATTCGAACTAATCGCTTTCATGAGTATTTAGGGAACTGGTAAACAATACATCAATAACCCCAAAACATGCTACATTTAAACACACAAATAACGTTATATAATTATATATTACAAACACATACACAGTATATAAAATTAATAAAAACAAGCTAAACACAAAATATAAAAACTTGGGAAAAATTATCAAATGAAAATTGCATACTCCAATTAGAATTGATGAAAGCCGAGTCAACACTTCCCCTCAATTAGGAAGAAATACTCTAACTGCTGAGTAATTTAGGTTTGAAACGGGTAGAAGCTTGAAAAAAATTAACAATTCATAGGATTTCAATTATTTAAACATACCCTCCTCAAATTATAATTAAATAATATTTTTTTACCATTGATTTAAATATAAATTCTATGGTGAGTTTGAATAAACCAATTTTTTTGAACTAACCATTATAGAATTCACCAAATCCTACTGTAATTAAAGTGATGTGACTTTTCATAGATTATAATACTAATTATAAAAAAATATATACTAAAATAATATATACTGAATTGATGTTACTTGTTGGTCGCTAAGAATAGTTTGGTATTTGACTAAAGGTGTAACGATTCAGTAAAACCGACTACCAATACCGATTACCGACTGTTTAAAATAATTGGTCATGTTAAGATTATTTACACCGATTAATCCCGATTATAGATTATTTATTAATAACTATTGGGAAATTACTTAAGAGAATGATAAGAGTTATTGTAATTAATACAAAATATTGTATGCATACAAAAATATATTTTATCCATAACCGGTAAAAGTTGGAACAATATTGATAGTTTTAATTCAACGGTATGAACTTATATTTCATTAGAAAAAATATAATTCAATTTTAAATGAAAATTAAATTGGCCAATTTGTATTAGATTTAGATGAATAAACAATAATTCTATAGGGTAAACATAATATATATATGCACAATAGTTAAACTATATTTGTAAAAGCTTTGGTAATATTAATTAAAAGTTATAACAGCTATCTAAAAATTAAGTATATTACTTTTTAAAATGTACCTAATCTTTAAATGGTTGTTGTACCTTGTAATTAATATTATCAAATCTTTTAACTATTTTGCATATATATATATATAAATATATATTATTTACGCTATATAAATGTGTTTTTTTCATGTCAATTTAATACAACTTGACCAATTTAAATTTAATTTAAAATTGAATTTTTTCTAAATATTCTTAAACGTCCCTTACTAATCAATTCAAATGATTTTCAAAAAACTTATATCTTTAACCGGTTATGTAATCTTCGCATAGCACACAACCCAGATTAAGTATGTATATAAGAGTTATTTTGTGATTCTGATCACTAAAATACTACTTAGAAAATTATGATTAAAATTTTACATTTAAAAAATAAAGATTATTCGACATAATAATTACCGTTTACGATTAAATGCCGATGTAGTAATAATCACCCGATAACATTTCATTGGTATACACATCGGTAAGCCACTAGCTTTTTTCTAAAAGTTCATTTATACCAAAATCTTACAATATATAACTTTACACACATATTTTGGTGGATGCATAGATGCCCACCAGGGTGCTACGCTAGCGGGACTTCCATAAATAGCACATAATATTAATACAGGCCCTGAAAAGAAAGTAGGGTGCTCTGCTAGAAGGTGTTGTTTAAAGTTGCATGTAGTGATGACTTTGTTGGGTGTGATTATTATATTGTCCTTTCTCAATGAAAACATGGCCGTAACTGTATCCAATGGTTGGGTGAGTAGGAAACATTAGGCAGTTACTAAGGCTTAGTGAAATTTCAATATTCAATTATGTTTTATGTACACATTTCTTAAAGCACTGCGTCTTAACACCTGTTCGGGTTATATGCTAATGGTTTTAGCTATAAGGAAGGTTATATATAAATGACGTGTGCACGTATTTGCAAGTTAGACCTTACGGCCATCGAAGCTGGTGATTCTTTTCTTAATCACGTGTCCAGATTATGTTTATGATGTTTGAAATATTCTAATATGACTAACACTATTATTAAATTAAAATTGGAGCATTGATTTTATTCTCCAAAACCGCACACAGATAGTATTTAACAAAAAAATAATTCTTTTTTTACAACTTTATACTAAATAATAATGTTGTTCAAAATTTGTGTAAGATTTCAAAATATTTGTATTTCCAAATTAGTGTTTTGTGTAGGCAGGTGTGTTGAAAAATAAGGTGATATGAGTGGGCTAGATAAGCGACCAATTCCATTTCAGAGAGTTCTTATTTTATCCAAGCTGGCCTTTTCCCCCTATTTATTCCTCAAGTACGATCTTACAAATTATGATGTCAACTATTCGTGTATTTAACTTCTTTCCTCATACTTAACTCGCTTGGTTCATTCGATGAAACATGCTTAGCTCTCCTGTACCATATTATTATTATTATTATTATTATTAGCACCGCGTCTTACTACCCGTTCGGGTTATACGCACTTACGCTAATGTGTAGTGGTAGGAGTGAGTGTGAGATGAAATGAAGGACCTACAAATTAACGTGGAATCCTAACCACGGTGGAAGCCTGGCCTTCCCCACATTCACAAGACATCTTGTCAGAGGTGAAGGAAGGGTTTGGTAATAAGATAAATCTGTGCCGGGACCGAGGATGGAACACCGGCCGCCAGCATAGAAGTCTGACACCTTAACCCTAGACCGCCAGGTCACCTGGTACATATTGAATGTACTAAGCCCAATTTGTTATTTAAAAATGTTGACAAAACCAATAGTTCAACCAGATGATTAGTGGGCCCACAAAATTTCAAGGAGAGCCATGAGTCTTGGTATTATCGATCTCCCCATTGTCTATGTCCTTGGAATATACATACAAGACTTGGGTAAATATAGTAGAAAAATATGTGAAAAAGAGAAAAATTAAAGAGTTAAAAGAATAAAAGAAATATAGACGAAAAATACTATTATTAACTTTCTTCTTTGACTCCACAAATTTCCCAATCAATTCTTTTAGAGCTTAATGATTGAAATAAAGTACCATGGCTGTCTGTAATTAAATTACCTAAGTTCGATTCAGTGCACAGGTAAATTTCTATAACAAACATTTATTTATATACTACACATAAGATATTTACGGAGGATTTAAAATAAAGTATATGGTCAGAGCTAAATTGACTTTTAATTAAAGTATTGTAATAATTAATTAAATGTGTTCATTTTCTTTATTAGTTACAGTATCAAAATTATAAGTTATAACGAATTTAAAATTATATCTCTATGTTAAGACCTTAAATTAAATTATGTATCTAAAATTTTGTCATCATAATTTTATCTTGCCAAATTTGACCTTAGAAAACACTAGATTATTTAAGGAATAATATAAAATAAAAAAGTAAATTTTTATATTGGGTGAATAGTTTAATATATTAAATACAATCTTGTATACATCAGTTTTATATGAGGGACTGGTGATTCATTTGTTGGGTACAGTACAACCATTTGACTTTCAAATTTCACTGACAATTTATCAAACTAATAGAACATCTTTTAAGATATTTTGACACATTTATAAACAAATAGATTAACAATAAAGCTTGAGTTAAAGGCTGCTAAATACAAACAATAATAATTGATGTTAAATGAGAGATTAATACTTGGGAGTATTATAATAGGAATTTTATTAACTATTGTTAGTTTTATATATAATTTACCTAATTTTTACAAGTTTTAAGTGGCTCTCAATTCAAATTGACCAATATTGGTTACTATCAATATTATCTTACTATCCTACAAATAAAGCAAAAATAATATATATGTTAAGATATTTTATAACTCAAGGCTATAATCATCCTAATTTAAACAGTAATTACATGAAAATAGCTGTTATATATGACAATGAGTTTATAATTTGAATAAATTTATTTTAAAATTCTGACTATTTCATTTTATTCTTTGCATTTTTCATATACTTTGGATTTATAATTATATTTTTTTTCATAAAATTTATCAAGATTTTTATAATCTTGGGCTTTGTAATCATCCAAAGCGTCGTTTATTAATTCTGGATTGAATGTAGTGAGTAAACACCAAGATTTTGGATTATCATTTCCTCTCAATAGTTTTGTATTCATTTCTATAGCGCTTTTTAAATATGGATCTATATTTTCTTTAACCTTTTGGATTAACACTTTCAAGTCTTCTTTAAAACTAGTATTGAAGCAGCTATTTTGTGTGTCATTATAGAGATCACTAATTACTTCAGCTAGAAAATATCTAACATGATGGTATTCCTTATCTCTCTTGTAATCTGTTAAAGCTTCCTTATCTCTATTCTTTTTTGATAACTTTGGAGAGGCTTCCATAAATTTAATAGTAAATAGCAGAACGGTTAATATCACCAAATGATGTTTCATCTATAAATATAAAACATAAATATAGATAAATCATACACAATTATTTTAGAATAAAAAACGAGGCCTAATAGTGATTTTAAAATATCAATAAATCTCGATAGTAAATTTATAGTACTATTAAAACCCAGTAGCAAATACACTATAAAAATCCAAAAGTCGTTTAAAAAGCAATCAAATGCAAAAACTATAATGCTATTAAATTTAATAGTAACTATTAAATACTTTTGATATTCTATAATAATTCCCAAAAATTTAGAATAAATCCAATATTAATTCTAAAATACTATAAAAATTTATTTTTTAATACTAATAAAATTCACTATTAATCCCACTAAAATTCACTATTAATCCAAAAATACCATAGATGTTATATAGTTAATTTTCATAAAGGTATATTGAACCATACATACAATTTATAGATTAAATGTATCATGACTACTAAATGAAAATAGACTTACCATTGTTTTATATTGGTTCTCTTTTTGTAGTATAGTATTGTCTATTCTAATCAATACTAAAAATTTGTGAATTCTCAAATACCTGTGGAGTTAAGTAAACATTAATATGTATTTATTAATTACGGTTTTCATATTTCCAGTCAATTCAATATTTCGATTAGTTTACTTTAATAAATAGAATATTTTTTAAATTTTAAGCCGCAAATTTATTTTTGGATTAAAAAGTTAATGGAGATTTATACCGGTTTAGTAAGATTTAGCTTCTTTTTGTTAAAATTTTGGAATTAAGATAAGGCTTCCAACTTCCCCTACTTTGTTATTCTTTATCTATTTTTTCAAACCCATCAATTTTTAATTTTAAATTGAACAAAATCTGTGTAGTATTAGTATAGCTAAATTAAACCAATTTTATACACATTCACATTCAAATTGTCAACACGACATTTTTTAACCAATATTATAGAACTGGAAGTTGTAAAATCACTTCTGTATTTATAAATATTAATTTTAATATAAGCCTACATACTTGTGCAAGCCCTTATTTACACTAAATAAATTAGAAACCTAAATATAAGAGAGCGGATACAAATATTTATACATATATAGAATGAGAAAACATTATTTACTTTTTTTATTTATGCAGGAAGCTGTGTTTGAACTGTGACGTTTAGGCTTAGGGTTAAAAGTACAAACAGATAAAATTATTATAGCAAGCCCTATACATAACACTTCTATATATTTGTATATTTATGAATTTAGGAAAAGCATTTGGATGTGATATACACATATATATTTACATGTTTAATCTAATTTCAATGTACCGTACATTCTGTATACATTCACATATACATATGTATGTATGTATGTATATATGTATGCATGTATGTACATGTATTGTATATATGTATTACACAACCAAATATACATAAAAACATACATATTATATTTTAAATATATATATATATATA